>QMIH01005120.1:0-11933 GCA_003987875.1 Clarias batrachus
GCGCACTACTTCCGGGATTGTGGAGATTCCTTCGCGTCATAGCCCCGCCCCCTTTCACGTCACTAGAAGTCTCCCCACTCTCAGTCACCAAGCACTTACACTCACTGCTTCTCTCCTCTGCTCCTGCTGCACCTGTTCAACCAAGCTACAGTGTATTCAATAAAATTTCTACACGACTTAATCATCGATTGTCTGCTATTGGGTTCACTCCAGTTCAGTCACTCAGGCTTCTGACACAATAACACTCCGACTCCAGCAAAGGAGGATATCGCTAGCAAAGTTACGTTGTGTGTTATGCTAACGACAAATCCAATGGGAAGTAGTGAAGATAGCAGATGATGGACTTTAAAATTGAATGCAATGCCGCAATACATCACAGGTCTGCTGTTTTTTTAGTTAGCTGAGATACAGAAGAGACTGGAGCGGCTAGTGAGCAATCTAAGATGACAAGTGCAAAAGTGTCAATCAAGGATGTCATTATCATGAGAATTGAGGCATTTTTCTAACCTTACGTGTTTGAGCATCATGAATAGCCGAGGAGGTGAGAAAGTCAAAAAGACTGAAGCACTTAAGAGCTGCTGTATGTCTTTAACTAGACATGCAGTTAGAGTTAAAACCCACTGGTGCAACGATCAGCAGGTAGTTCAGTGGGATTTTGGTACTGTAAATGCAGGGATGTCAATGCAGGATATCTCAACCAAAAGAAGCAAAATCATTAAATAAATCTTTGGCACACATGACGACCACATGTGGATTCTAAACATGGATCTGCAAGTCATTTCCAGCAAGTTTTTTTTTTACCCTGAAAATTCTAAAGTAAAAATTGAATAGATTGATTCCTGGCAATTTGTATGTGCCTTTCAGTCTCAGCTCAGTCAAACAATATGGACTCCCCAGGTGTTATTCAAAGTAATGAGGTGAAAAGTGGAACACGGTGAATTATTCTCAGAGGCTTCTTCTGAGCAGTTTGTATAAAATTTTGGCAGCATTTCTTTCCCAAAACACAGTTCACCTGAACTTTGCCACAGTCAACAGACAGTAATGTAGTACAAAAACACAATTGCCAAGATAGAGGAAAAGAGGGATCTGTCTATGGAAAGTCTAAACAAGGTTTATATCTGCCACATCCATCACTACCTCAAACACCTCTTTGTTGGTGCATTTCACTGCTAAACAAAGCCTCCACCTGCTAAGACATTTCAATGTCTTGATGAGTTTAGCGGTACATTTCCAAGCTATTCTCATGTAAAACCACCCCCACCCTATAATTACACATGTCAAGCCTTTGAATAATGGTGATGGTAAATATACTCGCTTCCACATTGCCATCTACATCCATTAACAGACTCAACCTGCCAGTCAACCTCCATGTCTTGTTAAACACTGACTGATATACGCCAGACCCTGCAGTCATGTAACAGCCTTTAGCGTGTAAAAAATTGTGCCTGAATATTTCATGGTTATAAATCATCATTATAACCTTCTGGTTCTTCATGAACAAGTCTACACACCTTGCTAGACACAAGCTAGAGTGAAGAGCATTTCATTTTGTTCCATCAGAGAAAATCTATAAGTCTGGGTTCCTCTCTTGTGGATCCTGGTCTGCTGTGAGTCAGCCCATAATTGATAATTGCATTTAGATAAATACCGAAAGACAAGCAGTGCAGTTTTTATTTCATGGAGAGAAAAAAACATAGGTGTCATGAGAATTCTAGCTGCAGTCAAGTATGTCAATACAAATTCTTTCTTTCTTTTTTTAAAGAGTGCTTCAAACTTTTGGAGATTTTTCTCATAGCCAGGTTTGGAAATAATTCTGGATATATCCAGAATGATTTTTTTTCTGGGTATGGACAGTTTTACTTAAAATATTGCAATGCACACAACATTATGGGTGACATATCAGGACAGAAGAGGTCAAATTGTTGGTGGGTGTCTCGCTGGCGCATCTTTGACCAAGACAGCAAGTCTTTGTGATGTATCAAAAGCCCCGGTATCCAGGGTAATGTCAGCATACCACCAAGAAGGATGAACCACATCCAACAGGAGTAACTGTGAGAAGCTGTCTGAAAGGGATGTCCGGGTGCTAACCAGGATTGTATTCAACAAACATAAGACCACAGCTGCCCAAGTCACCGCAGAATTAAATGTGCATCTCAACTCTTCTGTTTTTACCAAAACTGGGAGCTCCACAGGGTCAATGTACATGGCCGGGCTGCTATAGTCAAACCTTTGGTCACTCGTGCCAATGCCAAACGTCGGTTTCAGTGGTGCCCGCAGCGAATATCTTGGGCTGTGGACAATGTGAAACATGTAGTGTTCTCTGATGAGTCCACCTTCACTGTCTTTCCCATGGAGTGGATCTGTGATGGTTTGGGCTGCAATATCATGGCAGTCCCTAGGCCCAATACTTGTGCTAGATGGGTGCGTCACTGCCAAGGACTACAGAACTATTCTGGAGGACCAAGTGCATCCAATGGTTCAAACATTGTATCCTGAAGGCGGTGCCAGAGTGGTTTGATGAACATGAAAGTGAAGTTGAACATCTCCCATGGCCTGCTGTAAATATTATTGAGCCACTTTGGGGTGTTTTGGAGGAGCGAGTCAAGAAAAGTTTACCTCCACCAGCATCACATAGTGACTTGGCCACTATTCTGCAAGGAGAATGGCTCAAAATCCCTCTGGCCACTGTGCAGAACTTGTATCTGTCATCCCCAAGACAAATTGATGCTGTATTGGCCACAAAAGGAGAACCTACACCATACTAATGAATTATTGTGGTCTAAAACCAGGCGTTTCAGTTTCATTGTCCAACCCCTGTATATACACTCACCTAAAGGATTATTAGGAACACCATACTAATACGGTGTTTGACCCCCTTTCGCCTTCAGAACTGCCTTAATTCTACGTGGCATTGATTCAACAAGGTGCTGAAAGCATTTTTTAGAAACTTTGGCCCATATTGATAGGATAGCATCTTGCAGTTGATGGAGATTTGTGGGATGCACATCCAGGGCACGAAGCTCCCGTTCCACCACATCCCAAAGATGCTCTATTGGGTTGAGATCTGGTAACTGTGGGGGCCATTTTAGTACAGTGAACTCATTGTCATGTTCAAGAAACAATTTGAAATGATTTGAGCTTTGTGACATTGTGCATTATCCTGCTTGAAGTAGCCATCAGAGGATGGGTACATGGTGGTCATAAAGGGATGGACATGGTCAGAAACAATGCTCAGGTAGGCCGTGGCATTTAAACGATGCCCAATTGGCACTAAGAGGCTTAAAGTGTGCCAAGAAAAGATCCCCCACACCATTACACCACCACCACCAGACTACACAATGGTAACAAGGCATGACGGATTCTCATTCTGTTTACGCCAAATTCTGACTACCATTTGAATGTCTCAACAGAAATCGAGACTCATCAGACCAGGCAACATTTTTCCAGTCTTCAACTGTCCAATTTTGGTGAACTCGTGCAAATTGTAGCCTCTTTTTCCTATTTGTAATGGAGATAAGTGGTACCCGGTGGGGTCTTCTGCTGTTGTAGCCCATCCGCCTCAAGGTTGTGCGTGTTGTGGCTTCACAAATGCTTTGCTGCATACCTCCGTTGTAACGAGTGGTTATTTCAGTCAAAGTTGCTCTTCTATCAGCTTGAATCAGTCGGCCCATTCTCCTCTGACCTCTAGCATCAACAAGGCATTTTCGCCCACAGGACTGCCGCATACTGGATGTTTTTCCCTTTTCACACTATTCTTGGTAAACCCTAGAAATGGTTGTGCATGAAAATTCCAGTAACTGAGCAGATTGTGAAATACTCAGACCAGCCCATCTGGCCCCAACAACCATGCCACGCTCAAAATTGCTTAAATCACCTTTCTTTCCCATTCTGACATTCAGTTTGGAGTTCAGGAGATTGTCTTGACCAGGACCACACCCCTAAATGCATTGGAGCAACTGCCATGTGATTGGTTGATTTAGATAATTGCATTAATGAGAAATTGAACAGGTGTTCCTAATAATCCTTTAGGTGAGTGTGTGTGTGTATATATATACTAAAGTAAAAGGGTCTATTATGAGTCAAAATCTTCCTCAGTTCAAAGCAGAAGAATCCAAAATAATTATCCGACTGTGAAAAGTGAAAGTGAAAAGCTGCTACTTTTAAATGTAGCCAGATTTTTAATCAGTAAAAAGGAAATGGTAGATGAAAATCATTGGAAAAGTTTTTTAAGTACATTGTGAATTTAAATAAAAATACATTTAAGGACATTAATTAAATTTGGGTACAAGTATTTAATTTCATTAGTACTTAAATAACGTGTAACCACCTCCAAATAATATTTACTGGTATAGCAACAATTAACAATTACTAATGCGTCATCCATCTCCACTCATAGCATAGGAATTCTCATAGGGAATTTTAAATCACCCCTGAAGATGTAATTAAAAAATAGTTAATGCCTAATAATACAGCAATAATTTTTAAATGCCCAAGAAACCACCAACATGTAGTTTTGAAAACTCCCCCAGGTAAATGTGGGTGGAAATTCATTATCTGAAATATGCATAATTAGAGAGATTCTCTGAGATTTATTTAGATACTTAATGTACAAGTTCTCTGGCTACGGGTTTTCAGATATGTAGAGAAATCCAGATTCATGTATATATTACTTTATATAGTTATTGATCATTTTTAAAAAGCAGTAAGTGGAAAAAAAGTTTTTAATTGTTAAAACCTTTAGTAAACATGAATTATAAATTGGAGACATCAATAAAAAAAGATTAAACCATTCAGTCATGCATCATTCAGTGTTTCCTCACGCTGCAGAGTCTTTTTCAATGGTCAGAATTGATTTAGTTTGTGTGAAGTAAACAGGAAAATACCGAGAAGTTCCCCTGTAATTGATCTGAGTTGACCTCAAAGAGGGTGTAAAAGTGAAATGTATGGTTTTATGTAATATAATCACTTAAAAGGCCACCATAAAAGTGCAATGAAGAAGATTAAAAATCTAATTAGTAAAGGAATATGTATATTTTATATATACATACAGTCTTATGCAAAAGTTTAGCCACCCCTTGATAAATAACATTTTGGATTTTGGTGATTTTTTTAATTGAAAAGATGTTATTTTCAGCAAACATTGGTGCATAGTTACTTTTTGGTGATGGCCATTCCAAAACCATCAGCTTGCGTCTCTTGAGGTATTCCATAGTGAATTTCTAGGTATGTTTAGGATCTTTGTCCTGTTGTAGAAGTCATCCTCTTTTTAGCTTCAGCTTCTTTTTTTATTTTTATTTTTTACAGATGGTGTGATGTTTGCTTCCAGAATGCATTCTTCCCTCCACCCATGCAATGTTTCCTGTGCCACTGGCTGCAACACAACTCTCTTGGAAATGGAAAAATGCAGAATATTTTCAGCAAACATTGGTGCATAGTTACTTTTTATGTCATAAATTGAACAAAGATAAAAAAATAAAAACATTATTGTGGCACTGTGCAAAAGTTTGGGCACCCTACATAATCAGTACTTAGTAACACATCCTCTGGCAGATATCACAGCTTGCAAACAGTTTTTATAGCCAGCTAAAAGTCTTTCAGTTCTTGTACTTGGGATTTTCTCCCATTCTTCCTTGCAAAATGCTTCTAGTTCTGTAATATTCTTTGGTCATCTTGCATGCACAGCTCTTTGAAGATCTACCCACAATTTTTCAGTGATTTTTAAATCAGGGGACTGTGATGGCCATTCCAAAACCATCAGCTTGTGTCTCTTGAGGTATTCCATAGTGAATTTCTAGGTATGTTTAGGATCTTTGTCCTGTTGTAGAAGTCATCCTCTTTTTAGCTTCAGCTTCTTTTTTTATTTTTATTTTTTACAGATGGTGTGATGTTTGCTTCCAGAATGCATTCTTCCCTCCACCCATGCAATGTTTCCTGTGCCACTGGCTGCAACACAACCCCAAAACACCCCCATGCATAATAGTTGGCAAGGTGTTCTTTTCATGAATTGCTGCTCTTTTTTTTTCCAAACATGCCTTTGCTGATTGTGGCCGAAGAGTTCTGTTTTAACTTCATCAGTCCACAGCACATCAGGCTTCTTCTACAACATGCATACTTCTGACGCAGGTAAGGTTTTCTTCTGCTGACTCTTCAATGAAGGTCTTGTGGAACGGTGCACCACCACTCCTGGTGGTGGCCTGCTAAATCTTCCTGCAGGTTTTTTGCTGTAAAATGGGGGTTTTGATTTGACTTTCTGACCAGCATATGACCAGTTTTCTTCGAGAGTTGTCTTGGTCTTCCAGATCTTATCTTGACCTCCACCTTGACCATTTTTCCATTTCCAAGAGAGACACTGTGTTAACATCTTTTCAATAAAAAAAGTCACCAAAATCTGTTATTTATCCAGGGGTGCCTTAACTTTTGCATAATACTGTACATATATACTTTTTGTTTCTTAATGTAAAGTCATTATCTCTGCAAACCTATAGAGAATTGTGTTTCATTCCTCCCACATGTACAACAGAAGAATATTTGTACTGTACAACTCTCCGCAGATGTCTGTGGCTTTTAACGAGCTGCATCCCTGCATTGACAGTATGTGCAGAGTGGGTGTATGGCACATTTATGCCTTTTATGCTTACGTATAATGCCTTAAAAGAAAGTGACATCTCTGTTTGTATTAAAAAGAAACTATGAGTGAATTGTTCAAGGTTCATGGTTACCTATGTAAGAGAGTTATATATATATATATATATATATTCTATACTATACTTGGCTTTAGTGACCCTGTCTGACAATCCCAAGGCCTCTTATTCTCTGTGACAGCACCAACAAGTACCATTTCTTTTTTTTTGAACATAGTACTGCATATTTTTATTTTTGATTGCAGTTTGCAATGTGTTAGTTAACTTGAACCAAGTCAGCAGAACAGCTCTGTCTTTTGCACAAAGTATATTTACATTCAGTGCATTCTGTGAATGTGGATTTAGAATTCTTACAAATCAGGGATTTCTACAGCTAAATTTACAAATACCAGTGATTCCAATGAAATTCAAAATCAAATGGAAGGCATCTAGATAAAAATGTTAGAATAACACTAATAAAATAGTTATAGAAGAAGATAAAGGGTATACTGAACATTCTAGACAATAAAGACAATAAACCAATATATTAAATAGCAATGATGTAAATCTTTGTATGACCTCTCCAGGGGACTAAAACTGCTGTAAGAGAACAGGTATAGAAACAAGCCAAACAATGCAGATCATTCCGGTTGCTTGACATCTATCTTCATGTAGTCACATACTGACTTTAAATTAAGTCAATTATTAAGTCAGTTAATGAATCTGGATGTGTCTACATATCTGGAAACTTGTAGCCAGATCACTTTCTAACTCCATGGTCTTTCCTGATTTTTTTTTTTTTTTGGTCTTCATTGAAAGCAATGCTGAAGGTGTCCAAAATATGCAATAATCTCCTTTGAACAGTTGAGATGTCATGCTACTCATGATCTGTAAAGCCTTCATAATGGCTCTAATCCGAGGTGCTGCTAATTGGGGATCAAAATTAGATTTTGAGGCTGGTAACACTAAATTAAATATATATTCAATGTACCTTATTTGGCCATATATTATCCATAATAAACCCTGCTATTGCTATTATACATATTATAATATATATTGATTGAAAATATGTGGTTAAAAACAGAAAAGACAAACAATATTAATGTGCTTTAAGGCTGTTGTTATGAGACATAAATGAATAAGAGATGTACTGTGTTTAGTTTGGGTCCAATTATTTTCCTGCATCTAGCAAAGTAAACAATAAAGGCGATTGCTGAAATTACTGGAATCGAGTTAAGAACTGCCCGATGCATTACTTAACCCTGGAAGGATAGTGTTGACCAGCATTGGGAAAAAAAAGTAGTTAAAAAATGCATGCACCCATCATGCATAGTGGCCACTGCACAAGCCCCTGGAGGCAGTTTTATGATCTGGGATGGTCAGCAACATTATGTGGCGATAAAATGAAGTCAGCTGATGACCTGAAAATACTCCATAACCAGATTATCAAATCCATTGAGTTTTTCTTCCCTGATGGGCCAGGTATATTCCAGGTGATTCCTCATGCAACTTTGGATGGGAGTGAAATCATAATGTTGCATAGAGTTGTCAAAAACAATCTCAGCCTCAACAAGATTACTTTGTTTATTACTTTGAACAGACTGATATAATCAGCTATGACTCCTTTCCCACTTCTAAATGGTCTGAAATCCTTTTTCTGCATCAATATGTGGATACCTGATTTACTGCTGGGAGTTTCAAAGAGGGATCTGTCTCCTTGAGTTCTTTATGTGCCACCTCGCAAAATATTTTTCAGCGGCTGGTGCATATGTGGGTATGAATTTCAAGGCAAAGAGTGGAGGATATTAACTTAGTTTGCATTATAATGGGGTGAAATGAGTGGTTGAAGGTTTTAGTGAGTTTTAGGCATATATACAGTATGCAGCCAGTGTGATGAAACATGACCACTAATTTAAGAGGTCATTGCAGAATATGTGAAGGGTATTGATCTTTTTCTTTGTTGACTCTAAACCTTAGAGATATTGTGTCAAATTAACGGATACCTGTATCTCAATAAATATGAATTATGACCCTTGGTCATAATTCACAATGTCTTACAGGATACCAAAGTTGATACAAACAATCCCACATGGTTTCCCACCTCCACATGTTTATATAGTTTCTCACCTGTATTTAGTAGTGAGAAATTAATAGGCCTTGGTGACACCAGGTGACAAGTTGCAAGGGCGGCATGAAGCCAGTTGATATGAGCATTGCAAAGACTGGAAGTCACAAACATTATTTTGGCAATGTCTCCGTTTAGGACTCCTCTTGTACGAGGGGGTATAAAAAAGTTTTAGGCGTCCGAGTGGCGCAGTGGTAAACCTATCATCCAGAGATTGCGAGTTCGATCCCCGGGTGATGCTGTAACCTCTCACAGCCAGAGGTCTAGAGAGAGCTGCTTGGTCGAGCTCTCTCAGAGGGAAGGAACGAGAGGTACTTAGTGCTCCCACATTAATCACGTCACTACAGCCAATCAGAGGTGTCTGTGAGCTCACGCAAGCGGAAGGAGCGGATAGCGCTGTCCTCCGAGTGTGTTACGCCGCCCCCAACGGTTTGTGAGTGAGCGGTTTGAAAAGATGCAGTCGCCTGGTGTTATGTTGTTCGGAGGAAACACGTGATAGTCTTCGCTCTCCCGGCTGAGTGGTAGTGGGTGGCCTTGGTGTGGGAGCCTTCTAGTGACGGAGAGGAATTGGACACGACTAAAGTAGGGAGAAAATTGGGGAGAAAAAAAAAAGTTTCAAGATTCATGTGCCACAGATCCGGTCACTTTCGCTGTACATCCTTCCTTAGGCAGTTTTAAAAAAACCTGGCAGGAGAATTTGCTATCGACAATCTGGTTCCTGAGGACAAATTCTCGATGCACAATGCCGTTACTGTTGAAAAAGACTCTGGACATGCACTCCCTCAAGCTGCGGACCTATCTCGCCTTTTTCGGTCATGAAGATGTTCTCAACACCTCAAACGACTCATTGCAGCATCGCCGTAAACATGTCGAATAATGTCAGATGTCTCTGTGGCAGACTTTCACATTCACTCTTTTCTCTTACCTGATGTACACAGGAAGATGTCTTTTGGCACATTGACTTATGAAAGTCGGTGCTCCCTGTTACTGTGCGTGCAGTCCGGTTGCAGCCAACTAGTTTTTGTGTTACAAAACTAGTCTTGAAATTTTTTGATACCACTTTTTAGTACCTTAGTCCCTAATTATGGCAGTAAGGCTCTGGATGATAGTTTGAGGATCAGTTGGCTACATGTGCAGGAGTCTATTCCACATTTTTGAAACCTGGATAATATGAGATCTGGTGATGATGAGGGCTTAACTGGTTTGTTTCTGTGGTGATTTGCATTTGCTATTTTAAGGTATTTGAGATTTTTGGGGTGTTTGACTGTTTCATTACAAAAATTACCTTTAACAAGATATCACGCTTTACAGCCTATGAAATGACTTCCTCAACATGCTGCCTTCATTCACCTTCGATAATTCAAACTAAACCCACCAATCCTGCATAAAGTTCTTTCAGTGTGTGCTTTCAGGAAGTATGCCAGTGTTCCAGAATCAGATAAGGTGTGATGTGTAACACACGAGTGTAGGTGTCTAGTGTGACATATATGCGTCAGAAATACCCTGCATAACATTGCTTTCAAAACAATATTAACTAGTGAACTGAGTGTTTCTAATAAAGTTTGCTCTTTAACCATTCCATTATAATTTTGTCCTCTGCTCAGAGACTAAGTAGCTTGCTGACCTTGACATCTCTCCAGCTCGTTGCCATTGATGACTGTTCCACTTTCATTTTGTTCCTGTATGGTTAGCTGCTAACTATTGACTGTTGTTTAAATTTTCTAGTGGTGGGTCTCACACCTCAAAATGTCATGTGATGCCGGCTGTCCCTTTCACACCGAGCTGGTTTCACCTTTTTAACTACCTCTATTGATGGATTAAAGGTGCAACAACAATGACCACCATTCCATCTCCTTGACTTTCTCACAGAACAGCAAGTTTCTGGGGTTCGTACCAATCTGTTACTGACATTGTTTATTTTAAACCTGTGCTAAACAATCTTTTATTTCTGTGCATCAGGGGTTGCCATGAGATACTCAGGTAGTAATGATGCCAAACTTTTGGGTGATCCTAGGTTAGGAATTTGTAATGCCTAAATATTTGATGCTTGGAGAGAGTGGGGGAGACTCGGTTACTGCATAGACTTTGGCTTTGTCCATGATGACACCTTATTGAACTACAGTAGGAAGAGGACATTGTCAGTGAATGCCTTTGAGACTGAGGAGGGATTAACCAGTCCATATGGCAATACCAGTTATTCATAGTGAACCAAGGGTGTAATCTAGGCCATCTTTACTTCCATATTTCAAAGAAGTTGTAAGTGCTTTAATAGAAGGTATAGGGATAGTCAAAATTATGAGGTTTGCAGGCTGAGGATCATGGGATTGTGGACATGAGCGTGACCGGAATATTACAAGTCAATGATCATAAATATGACTGAAGTAAGACATAACTCTATTTTGCATGTACTGCAGTATGTTGTCTTAGCCAAGTTAAATGCTTAAATGTTAATGGCCTTAGCTGCATGTGTCGATCCCCAGTGTGTGGTTTAGTTCTTTTAGAACAGGCTGCTACACTTAAAGTTGGTTAAAAACTGTGCTAAAAAGATGGTTTTGGATTTACTTAGCAAGGTATAAATTACTGCTGAATTGTTAAGAAGAAAATGAGAGTTGTCGTGCTTGTGGTGTGTCGAGGGAATGTTCTTTTCTTACTTCTCAGAAGCAGGGCTGCTTGGGTATTTGAGAATGTGGGGAAGGAATGTCTTTCAGCCGCAATCTTACAGTTCGGCAGCCTTTGAGTAAAAAGTACAACCAGCAATAAAAAAATCCTGTTGCTGTGCATGAACAAAAATGATTTGTCTGCGAATGTCTTTTAAATTCTGTTTTTACTCTTTATTTGGAGATTTGGATTTTAAAATGAAAAGATTTTTTCTTTAGAAACCTTAGAAACCAATGTAAAATGACATCGGTCATTTATGCTTATGCACATTTTTATGTGCTTATGACTTGATGAAAAATGGGAAAAACATAACAGAATGTTGAAATGGTAACAAATTTTCAGGGTCTGTCAGGAGCCAGCAGTTTGAGACAAGTGCAGCTCGACACGACTTTAATGAACTTAGCAGTCAATCTGAAATCTGGAAGGCGAGTGTCTGTGTCATGGGTCTAGCTGGTGGTAGTGGCTAGACCGGCTGATGGTGTGGTTGCCGTGGGCATGAAGGGTAGGCATGAACGCAGAGGGGTGTGCAA
>QMIH01005123.1:0-11885 GCA_003987875.1 Clarias batrachus
TCCGGTTCACTCCTATTTATAACCTGCAGGTGCACCTTATTCGGTGACGTCATGCCTGGCACAGGTTATAAGCCGAAGGTATTCGGCGGGTTTTGACATGCACAAGCTTCACAACCGGCAACAAAGAGATGTTCCCATAGCGTTTTCACGCAGCATCTCGTTCCCGCTTTATCAGGGAACAGGGTTACAGTCAAGTAACCCGAGACGTTCCACTGTGAAAAAGATTATTACAGGAAATCTTTTCTATTACACCGCACTGAAACATTACAATAACTCTGCTCTGTGTCAGGAGAGGGAGCTCTTTTATCTGACATCACTTTAAGTAGGGTCATATACATGTTCTGTTGTGTATTCTGAAACCATAATGTTAACCTGTTAACAGCACATCAATGCACCTTTGCCTGCAGTCTTTTAGGTTGTCCACCTGTGTCCACTGATATGTTCATGTACTTTCATTCTCCCTTCATTCATTCTCATCTATCTATCTCTCTGTCTATCTATCTCACGAAAATCAAAAACTCTATAAAAGATAAGGAATATACAGAAATACCTGGATTCTGTGCTTTCCTACCCTTTCACCAGACTCTGGGACCTTGATTTCCAAATGAAATGCAAAATGTCCTTTCAACTGAAAAAGGACAATTGGGCTTTTGATGTGAGTGTGTACCGTTTGTTTTGCATATGCTGGGAAAAGGAATATGCCCAAAATGCCCAAAACATGTCCATGTCAGGCGTGACTGTCAATAAACCTTCTCCGGTAAATAGAACTGGCAAGTTTATTATGCACAAAGCAGAGGAGAGCAACAGGTCAGTTACCTGTGCATGATAGGTGCATCACTTCATGTTCTTCTCCATATAAACTCATTGTTCTGCAATAGAGTCAATCTGGACTAATTAAATTAAATTTTATTTATATAGCGGTTTTAACAATTTTCATAGTCGCAAAGCAGCTTTACACAATCAAAAGAAAACTAATCAGACCACATCACCTTTTTCCATTGCTCCAGCCTTTGTTCCAATTAAACTGAAGCCAGCATTAGAAGGCCATATGATGAAACTGTGTCTACAATTTTCATGGTCTTACCAAAATTGGACAATAAAAGATTGGAAAAACGTTGCCTGGCCTAGCCAGAATACAACTATAAAGTATATTTTTATTGATATGAAAAATACAGGACGATCTGTATACTGGTGACAGGTTCATGAACACCAAAGGATCATTTATGTCTGTGGGGAGCAAAGGCTAACCTGTCTGGTTACATTCTACAGAAAAACCAATGCAACACAACTTGCAGAAAAAAGGCAATGCTGCCTGCTATAGAAAGGCACCAGAACACACAATGCACCAAAGCCCACTGTGCACTGGGCCCAGGCCATTCATGGAGGCCACATCTCGCAACCCACAGCACCCAAAGTATCTGCTGCAAACATTCTGGTGCCAGACACCACAGCACACCCCTCGAGATCTTTTTAGACAATTGTTAACAGGTAATAAAATGCAAGTGATAACAGCAAATTACTTGTTTAATGGCGGTTTCACAACATTAAATACAATAAATACAACTATGACGTTACACATTCCGAATTCCTACATGACTTTCTTTAACTGTACCTATGCCACCATAGGTACTGCATGCATTCCAAACGCACCATATTGTGGCAACAGAGCATGCTCTAGAAATCAATCTTACCTGGGTCATTAAATGGCACCAGGATGTATTCTGAAGGTTGAGCTGCAGTGCCTCTCCTACTGTCAACAATGAATGAAGTGGTTCTTCTGACCTCAGCAATGTCATCAGACATGCTGCCAGTGGTGTCAATAACAAAACACAACACTGACGTCTGGCTGAGTCCCATCAGTCTAATAGATCAAAAAAATTAAAGAGGATGCAGAGGAGTTAAGTAAAAATATGACTTTGAAATGTGTGATAAATCCTGACATTCTTAGCACTATTATTGAGCAATCATCAACATTTTGCTGTGGCAAATGTGAAGACAGAATTCAAAATAACTAAGAAAGCTATTTCTAGTACATGCGTGATTATAATGATATTATTGCTTAATCCGCTATACAAAGTATTAGATACCTAAGAAATTCAAAATCTCCAATTGTCGCTCGAATATCTTGCAGCAGTTCTTTGGTCGCAGCAGTGGCCACTGATGCTGCTGCTTTATGTAGATAACCGTGACTGGATGTTAATTCATCCTTGTTTATGCCACCTTGCCCCCAACTTGTTACATCAGCTCTTCCTCCATGGCTGCACTTTCCTCAAGATAAAATAACAATCTTTTAAAAGATAAAGATTTCATTTGTTTTCTTTATCGTTAAGAAAATATTTTTTAAGGACAAATACAACATTTTCATACATTCTCCCCATACAGTATCTACAACAAATCACCTTAAACTATAACCAAATTACCTGTTGGTTTAAAAATAGTTAAAAAGTATCCAGATGTAAGTTTCTGCTGTGCAATGACCTCTTCCAGGATGTTTCCAGGGCAGACATCACTATTGCAACTTCTGCACGTTTCTGAATCTGCCAAAACAGGTAAGATTGGATGTACAGTACTGTATGCACTAAAACAATTAGAACTTGTCTGTTATAATTTAAATACAACCTCGTCTGGTTACATATTCTGTGGTGCACAACCTACTTTATTTTCCAGTCAGTTGGCCAGAATGTCTTTATCTGTCTCATATACAATACATTCAGTTTGACCTGAGTTTTACATTCAGTTTAACATGTTGTTTTAGTTTCATCAAGAATTTGTACTTTATATGTAAATAGGCAGACAGGGCTAATAAAAAAACTGGAGCTGTTTTATTTTATTTTATTTTTTTATTATAAATGTTTGTGATTGATCAGTCTATTACTGTAGTATGCGTCATCATGAAAAAGAAAACAGCTGTGTTTTAGCATATGTCTTTGCTAGCTGATACTGTAGGTTAATGGTAGGTTGAAAAACAGGAGTAACTAGTCAGGATTGTGCATTTTCTTGTTTTTGTTTGAAATCAAGATAGTTTCACTTTGAGCTTATGCATGTACATGTGATAGTGCATAAAGATTGTATCAGAAAAAAATAGTATAAGTATAGTATGCCAACTCATATTCAGTCAATCTACATTGGAAAATAGGACTAGTTGATGCATTCACCATTACTACTGTCATTCACCATTACTAACCTTGTGTGCATGAACCACAATTGAAAATAAAACAGTATCGGTAACTGTACAATCTCCTTCCAAGAAATGACTTCCTGACTACACTGCCTTGCTGAGGTTAGGTGGTAAACTTAAATAGACAATGATGTATAATCAACAGGGAAAAACATGTAAGGAGACCAACAACAACAAAAAACACACACACACACACACAGTGTTCATTTACCTGCTATGTTGGTAATGAAGGTTTCAGGTTTAATCAGGTTGGAGTAAGGTTCTGTCTTTCCCAATTCAATCCAGTTACTATGACTGTAGAAATCCTGAAATTAAAGACATAAACCCATGTGTGGAATTAAAACACAAACACTTGGAATTATATTAGGCTTTTGCTTATTAATAGTGCTCTAAACATTAAGTCTTCAATATGTCTTCAGTATGAAATTTAACGGCAAATCTATTTTAAAATACCTATATATTTTCATTTGACTTATTAGCAATACTGACACCCTATAGTAGCGTAATTTTATACCTGTAAAGTGTGTAAAATTTCTCCAAGTTCCTTTCTGGCAGCTTGATAGCTCTGCTGCTTAACACAGAGTTTGACAGCAGAAACTCCTTTAGTAATAAGAGCTCGTCCAGACTGAAACTCCTCACTGTCAAAATGGTGCTGTGCACTAAAGATATGCCAAACATCGACCCAAGCATTGTGATCACTTATCTCATTAATGCTGCTTTGAAACTCTTTGGCTGAATCAGAAGAGAAACAAGCTTCAGCTACTGACTCTACTGTCAATCCTGCCTGGAGTAAGAGAGAGAGAGAAAAACATCCCAATTGTTTTTCATTAAAAATAATTTCTTAATTTTATTGATATAAACTCAGGTATTTACCAGATTATAAAGATGTCCGTCCTGGAGTGCTTGGAATTTGCAGACATCAGCTGTTGTCTGTAGAATTGCATCACGAGTTATGTCCTTGTGCGTCTTTGAAGCTGACCGAAAAGGCATAAATGCCAGAGTCTGACTTGTAATGAGGAACATTAGGAGATATATACAGATCAGTGTCTGAATCTGTATATTGGTGGTTATCATCATCTTTCAAACTGTGAGAAGAAGAAAACCGTTTAAATATTCCCCCCTTATGACATGATGTCTATAATTCTTAATAAATTGCATTAATAAAGAATTGTAGTGAAAATTATACCTTAAAGCTTTAGTCTTCAGATGACTGCAGTAGATCTACATTCTGTAGTAGTGAACAATCTGTTGTGCTTATATACAGATAAGGATGTAAGAACAGATATTAGGAGTGTCTCAACATAGATTATGAAAACCACTCCCACAGTGAATTTGAATATGATTCTCTCTCTTTTTAAAAAAATATATAATTCAGTCATAAGTTAAGAAAAGAAAAAAACAACTAAACAGTAGCTTCTAGTAGATTCTAAAAAAGTAGTAGTTCTTTCTTTCTTTCTTTCTTTAAATTAAAATTAATTTAATTCAATATGTAATAAATAGTAAATACAAATTATAATAAAAATCCTTTAAAGCATGTCCATTTTATACCGTAGATTAGCTTACTGTACAATATGCATTACATAATAACATCCTATTTAGGAGATCGCATAATTTTTTACACAACTGCTCTTATCCATTTTCTACAGTAATATGATATTACTCACTTACCTTATTTAATGCTACATACTCATTCTGGTTAATTGGTTTCTGTTAAACATAGTATATTAAACTTTCTGAAGAAGTATTTTTGTTTGGCTGGGGTTACAGACATAGTTTCAATATGGTGAAACTATGACTTGCTCCCTGGAATGGGTAGTCACTGATTAACTAGGCCTGTTCTGAGTCTGAGTTATACTGCAAGAAATGAGAGCAGCACCTTTCCGAGTGGGATGGACACTAACTGGCTAGCTATGCCCTCAAAAGGACTCCAATTATCTTTAAAGCCCACACGGTAGAGCACCACCTTGACACCCAGAAATTCAGCTACCATAACCTGCTGAAAGCTACATATGTGGCCATGTCAGATTGGGATAGGGCCAGTGCATACTACTTAATTTAAACACCTCTGTAAAGTTATTCTTGCTAACTTCAGACTGACACGTATATTGTTAGCTCCAGCAGGTGTCAATATCTTTGAGAACCTGGCATAAAGCCCTGAGATTACCTGCTATGTCCAGTACCCTTACTCCTGAGATACACCTAATTCCTGCGGCTGATTGCCCCTAAAGGGCTAGCTAATTTGTTGGACATGTGAAGTGCAGAAGAGTTGTGCTCTGGTGGACTTGCCTTAGCGTTAACTTTGGCTGAGCAAGTATGCCCACTCGTTGGGCTGTTAAGGCTCTAATGCCAGGGTTGTGAGATGACTGATTCCGCCCATGGCAACCAGATTTTCCCGTACAGAAATAATGCTGCTTTTGTGCTCACTAACCATCTCTAATATTAGGATGCATTCTGAATGCTACAATCTTCCCTGTCAGAGTGTTAACTATCACAGATTATCACGGGTAAAGTTATTACTAATGACAGACAAAGAATGACTAAACATCTTGTACTCCCAGACACTGTATGAGCTCAATGGTAGCCATGATAACATCTGAGAGTCGGGGTTTTGTTGCTAGTCAATATTCCTGTAGATCTGTAGATTCATTCCGCTTGTTGTTTTTAAACGAAGAAACTAGCTTCCAAAAAATCATTAAAGTGGGGAAAAAAAGCAAAACTGGCTTGATAGAATTTAATGAAACTTGCAGTACTTTGGTATTTGCCTGATGGTAACATGCGCCATAAATGAAACCAAATGTTGAGTAAAAGTAAAGTTATGAGCAGTTTTGTGCCAGATCACAAATTGGAAGTTTTGACAGAGTACTGTGCATTAGGGTGGTCCTTATTTTTTTTTTTTACTTTTGAAATGTTTATCTCTGACCCTCTCAAAACATTCCATTTAGGGAAAAAACGCATCATGTGAAATATTTTGTCATTAGCAAAGAAATTAATGGTAGCTCAAGCTCCTTAAAGTTTTGAGAATTTAAAAACAAATGGCAAATTCTACTCAAAACGTGGAGCAAGCCCTCGGTAAGAACCTACTTCACTTCGCATGTCGCCATCATATCATGGAGCTGATAGCTGGAGCAGCATTCTGGAAAGTCATGGAATCTTCCTGCAGCCCAGAAATTCAATTGTTTAAGCGATTCCGAGGTCAGTGGAGTATCATTGACACCAGTGATTACCAAGATGCCTTCAGTGATGAATATACCTCTGCTAATATCAGGCCTAAGAAGGAGAGCATCTCGAGTTTCATCACTCAACAAATCCAGATAACACAACCTCGTGATGATTATCGTGAGTTCCTGGAAATCGTGCTTGTTTACCTTGGCGGTGTTCCAACACAAGGCGTAAAGTTTATGACACCCAGAGCAATGCATCAAGCCAGGTGGATGGCAAAAGTCATCTACACCTTCAAAGTTTGGATGTGTAGGCATCAGTTCAGACTGACTGCAAGGGAGGAGAAAGGCTTGCATG
The DNA here is from genome assembly GCA_003987875.1 of Clarias batrachus. NCBI lineage: Eukaryota > Metazoa > Chordata > Actinopteri > Siluriformes > Clariidae > Clarias > Clarias batrachus. The sequence continues at coordinate 6,695 of QMIH01005123.1, forward strand.
ATCTGTGCTTGTTCTTCGCCACAGTGTACCTTGAATCGTAGTTCAAAGCTCCTATTTCAACAACTGCGCCACGCAATGATCTCGCCCTCTTGCATGACTTGACAAAGTATGCGGAGATAAACAAGCCCATTGCTCAGGCTGGCAGTCAGAAGTTGGCAGGGCACCTCTGGTATCTTTCCGAGGTTCTTGTCGGATTATCATTCTTTGATATGGACGTATCACTGGAAACAAAATCTGCAATGGTGAATGCCATGGAAGTCAACAACAGTGATGACGAACCACTGGTTAGGGTATCTGTGGATCTCAAAACTGTACATGAAAAATCTCTGCCTGACTTTGTGACTTCAAACACGGCAAAACTATTCATGAGTCTGCAAATTCCAATGGATTTTCTCAGCACACCACTTTCCACATGGAATGAGCGTCTTGACTTCCAGGAGGCAAGAGAGAGGGTCAAATGTTCATCTGTCAGCAACGACAATGCAGAACGTGCTGTTGATCTCATCCAAGAATTCAACGGACACTTCACTCGTGATGAAGAACAACTGCAGTACCTGCTGCTGGTTGTTGCTGAGCACCGCAAGAATTTCCCTGACACATCCAAACAAACAATGATGAATACAGAAAAGAAAAAAAGAAATGACTGATAAGTGTTGACAAATTATTGAAATTTTCAGACATATATGATACTGTCAGTTGTAGAATCATGTTTGTGTTCCTACTTTTTTCCGTATTCACTGCAAATCGGATATCTAGTTTATATCAGCAAACTTTTAATTTTTCTGAACTGTATTCAACATTATATACTAATAAACTGAAGTACCGGTGATTATTTCAACAATAACTGATGTTTTGCCAATACCAGGTATAGAGAATTTTCATAGTGGATATATTTTTTGTCAGGGTGCTTGAGCTACCAGTAAATATGAGAATATTGGCATGAAAATTGGCATGTGCCATTATATTATACATTGGAACATAATTAGAGGGTCAGAGCAATAAAAATTGAACTTTTAATTTTTACCCCCTGTTAAGGACCACCCTACTGTGCATACATCAAACTGTGGGCAAGTCCTAAATTGACCTCTGAACAGAATTTAATGAAACATTTGCCGGCACCATAAGTGAAATCAAACTTTTTAATAAAAGTGATGCTATGAATGTGCCCGATTAAATAATCTACTTTGAAAAAAAATCTTTAAAAAAAACCTTAAAGCTCATGGCATATTAGCCATTACAGTGGAAACTTGGATTGCAAGCATAATATGTTCCAGAAACATTCTTGTATATCAAAGCACTTGTGTATCAAAGCTAATTTTCCCCATAAGACATAATGAAAACTTTGATTTGTTCCATCGCCCAAAAATATTTATATAAAAATAATTAATAATTATAAAAATAAATAAAAATAATTAATAATTAATACAAAATAATGTACCCTGAGAGCAGAAGCATTGAGGGGTACTGGGTTGGATGACTTCCACACGCTGCGCGAACACACACACACACACACACACACACACACACACACACACACACACACACACTGCTACAGCCTTTTAAACTTTTTTCCTTGCAGAAGCAGGGACGTTCTGTGTAAGACGACTTTTATACACTTGCGAGTGTAACACACGCTACCGGAATCACTCTTCTAAACAGATTCATCTCCGCCGATGCTACAGCTCTTTTAACTTTTTTTTTCAAGGAGGCCACTGCTGCAGTACCGTTACTAAGGAACAGTCACTGAACTTGGACACAAAATATAAAAAATGCTGTACAGGCAGACACATATGTGGCCACAGTGTTATAGTAAACAGTAGGCTCTCAAGGATCTTGACTTTACGAGTGACGCACATCCACTGAGACTGAGTGTGGGAGATAATTACTGACAATCCCACAGCGCAAGAGAGAGAGAAGAACTCAGTTGTGATCATGTGTCACTCAGCAAACAAAGCGTATACGTACTTCAGTACTTGTGTCCAAATCTCACTCATTTAACAAGATTTTTTAAAAAATTGCTCGTTTTGCAACCAGAAGAATCACTTGCAAAATAATATGCTGTGTTGCCGGCACATATCATAGTTGTTATCAACTGTTATCATAGTTTTAAGCCTACTTACTAACACCTGCACCAAAAGATATTAATTAACAAAATTAAACTGAATTGTCACGAAATCACGCATACATCACGTTCAAAGTCTGCTTTCATCCCTTGACATTTCCTTTCCCATGCTGTCATCTCTCCTTACATGCCCCAGGACCGCCCCGCCTGCACACTGGTTTCTCATCCGGCGCTGATTTCTTCCAGCTTATAAGGATTATTGTGTGTTATTCGCCTCAATATTCTCACGTTTTGTTTTTATAGTTTTCATGTTGTCAACCCCACTTTGTTTTCCCGTTTTCCCGATTCTCAACTCACGTTTTGGATTAGTTACTTTGCTTGATTCAACAACTTTGAACTCTCGCTTTCGTTCCTCGACTAGGGCTTTGCTTCGCGGTTTGGCTCAACGTCCTCGTTGACAAATCACATAGCTTTTGAACTCTCGCTGTCGACCACGGCTCTGCTTCTCGTCTCTCCACAACACAGCTCCCCAAATGCCACACGAGCACATCTGCTTCTCTGCGTCTGGATCTCTCCACTGCTTTGTCGGTTCTTCCTGACAGAATAATCTGGCCAAACGTAATGGATCCAGCAGGGATGGATGCTGTCCCAGAAGTCGCTACTGAACTGGACATTGAAGCTACAGTGGAACCTTGGTTCCAAAACACTCGTAAACCAAACAGAATTTTCCCATAAGAAATAATGAAAACTCAAATTATTTGTTCTACAGCCCAAAACAATAAATACATAAAATAATTAATACAATATATAAAGTAAAAATAAAACAAATTAACCTGCACTTCACATTTAAAAAAAGTATCTGGCCTCCTCAGACCCTTACCCATACCGCACCGCCCCTGATCTCACATTTTGCTGGCTTTCGTAAGTCTACCTTCGTCAGATGGAACACGTGTATTATGACCATTGTCGACCGTTTCTCGAAGTCCATCCACCTGGTTCTGCTTCCCAACCATCCCTTCGCCAACGAGACAGTGGAGCAACTGATCCTCCATGTTTTCCATCTTCACGGTCTCCCTACTGACATAGTTTCGGATCGAGGCTCTCAATTCACCTCACTCTTCTGGAAGGCTTTTTGTAAACTCATCGGAGCCACTCCTAGCCTGTCTTCCGGCTTTCATCCCTAATTCATTGGGCAAAGGGAACGAAAGAACCAATAGAAGTTGCCGCCCGGTGCATGACCACTCATGATGCTACGACCTGTACCACCCTACACTCATAACTCCCTGCCATCTGCTTCCACAGGGCTCTCTCTGTTGCAGTGCTGTCTGGGTTACCAGCCACTGCTGATTCCAACTCAAGAGGAGGAGGTAGAGGTTCCCTTGGGCCAACATTTTATCCGCCGCAGCAAACGGACATAGTTACGAACTTGACGAAGCCTGCTGCAAGCATCCAGGTCGTACAAGAGACAGGGTGATCACCATCATACCAAGGCTCCTAGGTACCGTGTAGGGGAGAGAGTCATGCTCGCTACAGGGACATCCCTCTGAGAACATTCTCACGCAATCTCTCGCGTCATTGGCCCCTTTACTGTGTCCATGGTTATCAACCCATGTGCCGTGCGACTCCTGCTCACATCTTCAATGCGACAGATCAACCCTACGATCCATGTTTTACAACTACGACATATCGTAAACTGTCCACTCAGTGTGTCTATTATGTTGTCACCAATTTTCTATCATGCGCATGACTATGTGCTCACCAGGTCCAATAAGATTGAACCAAGTTATTACTGTGTCTGATCCGATTGCACTATGCTCTTAACAGATGCTTATAATGCGCTTACCACATTCTCATTCTAAACTGTATTATGTTCTTTTGTGTGCGTGTACGTGGTGCAAACGAGTGTCTATGTAGGCACGTAAACGTTTGTGATATATGCACGTAAAGGCATGTGATTTGTAGATGAGCTCTAATTGGATCTTTTCCAATGATCCTTGGGGCGCAGCATTGTGCACTCCGAACCCTCCCACTTTTGATCTTAGTGAACCAATATTGTTTTTAAATATTTGGGCTCATGTAATTGGACCATTCTCAACAAGTTTTTTTCAGCACTTCTTATTTGATCAATGTCTTTGAGTTTGTGATCTTAAACTTGCTAGGAAGTTCTGTGAAATAATCATAATTATTTCACAGATAATTGAATTGAATTGCCTAAGAAATTAGCTGACACACACCTGGGATCGTATTCATAAAGCTTCTAAGAATCCTCCTAACTTAGGAAAGCTCCTAACTTAGCTTAAGAGTGATTTAGGATTTAGGAATTCAGAACAATTCTAGATCCTAAATATTATGAATTGTGGTCAGGTGGGACCATGACTGAAACAGTTGGGCTAATTATTATTCATAAACATACAGAAAAAAAAATCTTTCTGCTTTCTTTCTCCTCTTTCTGTCACTCATTTTCCCTTCTTGGCTATGTCAATTTTTATTCATTTTTCATTCTCTGTCCATGAGTTATGTATGTTTCTAACACTGTTTTTTTCCCCCCAAAGGGATGGAATCTGAATAGGTTAGTATAGCCAGTGCACAGTGAGTGTGTAGCCTCCACTTCTGCTACAGTGTCCACAAGAAAAGATGCTTCCCCCAAAAACCAGTAAGTGAGAAGTTAGCCAGAGAATTTCTTGAACAGTGAAGTATGAACCTGAAATGAAAATGAAATTCTACAGGTTAAAATGCATATGAAGTTGGCAGCAAGAGCTATAATTGTAAAAAGTACAGTAATGAAAAAATTGTTATTACCAGCCATGATGGACAAGGCATCAAGTAAAAATAAATGTTTTCTCATAACAGATCATACATTTGTATTTGTAGACCATGAAAAGCAAACTAGCATGCAATCAAGGCAAGGCAAGTTCATTTATATACACACGTGGACAAAATTGTTGGTACCCTTCGGTCAATGAAAGAAAAACTCACATTGGTCACATAAATAACTTTAATCTGACAAAAGTAATAATTTAAAAAAATTCTATGAATGTTAAACAATGAAAGTCAGACATTGCTTTTCAACCATGCTTCAACAGAATTATTTAAAAAAAATAAACTCATGGAACAGGCCTGGACAAAAAT
>QMIH01005130.1:0-11844 GCA_003987875.1 Clarias batrachus
ACCCAGTGTCCATCGTCCCTGCATTTGGCACAGGTGAATTTCTGACATGTTGCACACGTAAACCTGCTGCGATTCCTGTTGCAGCTCTCTTGCACCTGGCACTACGTTGTCTGTACAGTCCCTGGCACAGCAGCTGCAGCAGCTTCAGCAGCCTGCCTCTGTGCCAGTATTTCCTTGTGCTGCATGAATTCGCAACCAAGTTCTTTAGCTAGAAGACTCAGAAACAATCTTCTTTTGCCTGTACACCCTGTACATGCATTGTACAAAATGTAGGCATTCACCGCCGCCAGGGACAGCATAATGTAAAAACAATGCTACTGGCCACCTGCATGTTGCTGCTCTTATGGAATACATTCACGCCATTTGGTCCCACACGTCTACACCACACTGTAAAATCAGAGAGAGAGAGAGAGAGAGAGAGAGAGAGAGAGAGTCATGAGTATATGTGCTTTTTTTTCTATAGGCCTGTATAGTACACATCAGAAAACACTGTAGCACTGGTGTAAAATAATACACACATTCACATACCTTCATGTGGTTATAGTCTGTTATCGTGTTGGGTTTCCTCTTTCTGCCATCACCGATCGTCACGTCTTGGTGCATGGAACATGGAACACCCTGTCTTGTTCACCATTGCTGACGTGTTGAAGGTGTTGAGCCGGGAGGTGTGGAATACTGGATGGATCCGGAGCGCCGCAGGCAGCTGGAGCCAGTAGGTGACCGGGTTGACACAGAGGGTGATCCGATATGGGCCGATGAACTTGGGCGAGAGCTTTTTGGAAGGTGCAGGTTTTTTGTGGACAGCCATACCTTTCAACCTGTGCGGTACAATCGTCCAGGACGGTGTCCACGGTGATGTTGTGAAGTGTAGAGTGTATTGGCGCGCTGGATGGCCTCTCTGGCTTGAGTCCAGGACCGCCGACACCTTCGGACGAACTGTTGGGCCGAGGGTACTTGGACCCTGGTTCTTGATGTTCGAACATTGGAGATTGGAAACCCTGGCATACCTCAAATGGACTGAGCTTTGTAGCGGAGGAGACGTGGGCGAGGACGGGCGGCAGTGAAACACATTAGGTAGCGCTCCAGTTGTTGGTTGGCCCTTTCCATCTGACCATTCACTTGGGGGTGATAACCCGAGGAGAGACTGCAAGGAGAATTGATCAGACGTTGGCAATGTGCGTCCAGGGTCGACAGGGAACTGGGAGTGGTTGGAGTTCTCCTGGTGTTGGTTGATTATAGGTCTTGGCTCTGGCGCACACTGGGCACGCCTGAACGAATTCCCCGACGTCCTTGGCCATTGAGGGCCACCAGAAAGCGCGCTGGATATATTGAAGGATGTGCTGTGTGCCTGGGTGCCCCGGCAGCGGTGACGAATGGCACCACTTGATGACGTCGGCCTTGACGGTCCTGGGAACGAAGAGTCGTCCAGGCGGCGCACCTGCCGGTTCGGTCTCCATGTCTTGTGCCTGGCGGACCCTCGTCTCCAGTTCCCAATGGAGTGGGCCGATGATTCTGGAAGGTGACAGGACAGGCGCGGAGTCCGCCTGGGGAACGTCCCCCTCATGTTGTCGAGAAAGGCCATTGGCTTTGATGTTTCTTGACCCTGGGCGGTAGGATAGGTGGAAATTATAATGCTCGAAAAATAGGGCCCACTGAGCCTGCCTTGGGTTGAGTTGTTTTAGATTCTTGATTGTAATGAAGTTTTGGTGGTCGGTCCAGATGATAAATGGTTCTCTGGAGCCCTGGAGCCAGTGTCGCCATTCTTCCAATGCCCACTTTATGGCCAGCAGCTCGCGGTCCCCTACCCCGTATCGCTGCTGAGTGGGGTCAATTTTTTTTTAGAAGAAACTACAAGGGTTTAGTTTCTGGTCTGGACCCTGCTGGGAGAGAACAGCCCCAGTGCCCACCTCTGAGGCGTCCACCTCCACAACGAATTGTTGGTCGCCATCTGGATGGATGAGAATTGGAGTGGTGGTGAATAAATGGCATAGTTTGGAGAATGCGCTGATGGCAGTGGAGTCGAGTTGGGATGAGATGAGGGGTGAGTTAGTGCGGTTAGGGGTACTGCGACTGTATTGTAGCCCTGGATAAAACGATGATAGAAGTTCGCAAACCCAAGAAACCGTTGAAGCTGTTTGAGAGTCTTGGGTAGGGGCCAATGACATACAACCTCAAGCTTCTGTGGGTCCATGGCCACACCCTGGGACGAGAAGACAAAGCCCAGGAACGTGGTGGAGCGCTTGTGAAAAGCGCACTTCTCCAATTTACAGTACAGTCAGTGGGCGAGCAATCTCAAGGACGGCCCTGACGTGTCGGATGTGTTCTTCGGCGGTGCGGGAGTAGATGAGTATATCGTCTAGGTACACAAATACCCATTTTCCCAACATGTCCTGGAGAACATCATTCATAAACTGCTGGAAAGCTGCGGGGGCTTTACAGAGTCCAAAGGGGATAACCAGGCTTTCGTAATGTCCATTAGGGGTGATGAAGGCTGTCTTCCACTCATCGCCCTCTCTGATACGCACCAAGTTGTAGGCGCTCCGGAGGTCCAACTTTTGTAAAAATGAGGGCATCCAGGGCTGAGTTGGTAAGAGGCAGCGGGTGTCGGTTTTTTACAGTGATGTTATTCAGCCCCCGATAGTCGACAGAAGGACGTAATTTGCCCGAACTCTTCTTTACGAAGGAAAACCCCACAGCAGCAGGTGAGGAAGAGGATCGCATGGGACCCTGACAGAGAGCGGAGGACACATACTCCTCCATCGCCCGCGTCTCGGTGGAAGAGAGAGAGTATAGACGGCTGTGGGGTGGAGGGGAACCTGGCTGGATCTCAATAGCCAGGTCGTAGGGGCGATGCAGAGGAAGATGGTTGGCACATCTCTTGCAAAAGACCTCAGCCAGGTCTCGATATGCAGGAGGAATGGCGTTGGTGTCGACATCGGGGGCCACGGACTCCCGAGCACGTCCCAGCCGGCATTTGTAGGCAGAGTTCGAGGCAGGTCAGGCCCCATTGCAGGACCGGTTTTGAGACCAGGAGATGAGAGGGTCATGCTGTAATAACCAGGGGTATCCTAAGATGATGGGTGGCGAGGAAATGGAGGTGAGGTGAAAGCGGATTTCTTCTTGGTGTTGGTCAATGGTGAGGGTGATGGGCCAAGTTTGGGTGGTGATAAGGCTGGAGGAAAGGGGCCGACCGTCGACAGATGTCACTCGAACTGGTTTGGATAACGGCTCAGTCTCCACTCCCAATCTCTTGGCATAGGAGGAGTCAATAAAGTTTCCGGCAGCCCCGGAGCCCATGAACGCGGAACTTTGGACTCATCTGTGGCCAAATTGGACCATGAGACGCGAGATGATGGGTGTGGTGGCAGCAAGATGGAGGTGACCCGGTGAGCTGCCGCCCTGATTCACCGGGCCTGATCGTTTCCCGGGCGTGAAGGGCATATAGCTCTGTGGTGTGCTGCTGTCCCACAATAGGCGCAGAGTCCCTCCCTGAAATGTCGTTCTCGCTCTGCAGGGTTCAAGGAGGCTCGTTCTAGTTGCATGGGTTCCCCGGCTCCCATGTCAACCACAGTGGGAGGTGGAGACCTGGCAGACGTCCTAGTGGTGGTGGTGAAAGCTGGTGATTGGGGCGTAGAATGTGAAAAAAGGGGCATAATGGGCGTTAGGGTCCGGGGGGCTGGCTTCAGACGACTGAGCAGCCGCTGGTCAATCCAGAGGGCGAGCTGGACCAAACCCTCCATTGCAGCCGGAAGCTCTCGTCCGGCGAGCTCGTCCTTGATGCGAGAAGCCAGTCCTTCGTAGTAAGCCGTCGACGGCGGCGTCCCCCCCCAGGTGGTTTGACGAGGGTACGGAAATCCGCGATGTAGCGGCTCACGGACGACCCACCCTGCCGCAGATGGTACAGTTTGCTATTGGTCTCCACCTCAGCAGCAGGATGTTCGAAGGTCAGTTTGAGTTGGCGGGTAAATTCTCCGTATGAATAGAACATGTCCCACTCAGCTGCCTGCCCCGATAGCAACGAGACGAGAAGTGCAACGCGCAGTCGGTCTGTGGATTACCTGGTGTAATTAAACTCAAACACAAGATCTAATGCTGTTAAAATCACACTGCACTTCCCATCTGTGCCATGCCACTTATCTGGTAAAGCTATGAAAATGTCAGAGGGGGGGGAGGGGGCGGCGCCGCAGCCGCTGCGGGGTCATGGCAACAGCCGACTGAACAGCCGCCACGCGGAGGGTCGCGTTCTCCTGCCGCTGCTCCGCCACCTTGCAGCGCAATCCCGTGACGTCTTGGAGCTCCTTCAAACACGCGTTTACTCTTAGAACTCTCTTACAAAAAGAGCAATGATTTACACAAATAAACCCGCGCTCTAGCAACACACACTCAATCAAGGAAGCCATGTGAATAGGTAAGTACTCACGATATAGTCGGTGAAGCGAAAGCGATGGCATAAATGAACTCAATGACTGAGCGATGTGAAGCACCATCTTGTTTCCTTTTATCCTTCCTTAAAGTGAGTGTGCATGACATACTGACCATAAAACACCACAGAATCATTATTTTTCAAAAGGACACAACCTGACATTTGGTGCTGTTTCACAGCCTTCATTCCAGTATAAGCTAAATCCAGTGTACAGAGGCTGAGAGAATATGGTGTGGACTCTGTGGAGGAGCTTCATGGTGTCAGAGACGCAGTACAGAGTTCCTGCACTGTGATCCCCATACACTCCTATTCTGGAGGATGATGGAGCTCCGAGATCAGTCTTAATGTTGTTGTGATAGAAAGAGAGAGAAGGAGAAGAACACTGCAGACTCCAGGACTGATTCTTTCATCCAAGCAAACACTAATTATCCCCTCCTTTCCTGCTGATGTCTTTATATGAGACTGATATGGACTCACCACCGCTCCACTCCACCTCCCAGTAACAGCGTCCACACACACTCTCCTTACTCAACACCTGCCACAAGGAGTCAAATCTCTCTGGATGATCAAAGTAAAGCTGATTTCTGTCTGTCACTAGATGTCACCGCTCTGTTCCTCTCAGACAGAATGAGTTTATAATTTACTTGGGATCCAGAGTCAGATCACAGAAATCTAAACACATGAAAAATGTGAACATGTTAGATATTAATGACACATATTTATGTAGAATGTAAGATACTGTATGTGTGTTGTAGAMATACATAGTAGAAAGTCGACTCTGCTCTTTGGCTCGAAGAGAAAAATCTGAACATTTTCCACTGTGGAGACAGAAATAAAAGGATTAGATGGTGAAACCCATGAAATCAGACATTAGGTGTAAATCATCACTTGTGTCTGGATCAGAAATGTCTGGATCAGGTGACAGTCTTCAATCCTGAAGCACCAGAGGGCAGAGTGTCTCAGCTTTAATAAAATCTCACATCAGCAGTTCATCATCAAAAGTCAAATCAGAGGAGTGTTAAAACTCTAAACTCTGCAGTGCTTTGGTGCTCAGGAGAGAACACACACCTCGACATCACTCGGTCTCTGAGCGAGTAAAGACTCCCCTCACTCCAGCAGGAAGAGCTCTTCTTACCATGCTCGGGGATTTTGATGAATGCCTCCTGAAAGAATCTCATGAATCTGTTTTTCACACCAGAGAGAAAATTCTTCACTCCATCAAATAAGGGCTGTGGATGGACAGTAATGCTGGAAGTCTCCTCATAGACCTCCTAAGACTGAAAATCTGGTCTAACAAGTGGAGGAGACTGATGGCCAGATTCTGAACTCTGCATACTGCAATAAGGCATAAATTAAGAGAACTAATTATGGTTACAATTACTTCTAAAATGTTTATATGTAGAATTAAAACAGTTTGTTTAAATATTAATAAATATTTGAAAGGGAGCAATTTTAGTCTTAGAACTAAATCCAATGAACCCATAACCAGTATATTTCACACCATTTGTGGATGTAGTGTACCTTTCTTTGCTGCTCCAACTCGGTGAGTCTCCTCTGAAGATCAGCAATCTCCTGCTCCAGTTGCTCCAGGAGTCGTTCAGCTCGACTCAGTTCAGCCTTCTCCTGAGCTCTGATCAGCTCCGTCACCTCCGAGCGCTTTTTCTCCATGGAGCTGATCAGCTCAGTAAAGATCCTCTCACTGTCCTCCACTGCTGTCTGTGCACTCAGCTGTTAGGACACACACACAGGATGTAAAGCTCATCTATCATTCCCTCTCTTACTGCGACTCTAAATGTCTCCATGTTGTCCATGTTGTGTGTGTTTCTAGGAGCAGCTCTGTCTCTGCTCACTGCTCACCTTTATAGTGTTCACAGCCTGTTTCAGCTCCTGCACCTTCTTCTGCTTCTCCTGGATTCTCTGCTGGGATTTCATCTGCTCCTCCTTTACCTCACTCTAAAGATAAAAATATATATTTTAGACTTTATGTACGTACAGGATAATTAAAGAAGAATGAACCGAGTTCATGACTAATTGCTTCTGTTCTCAAGCATCATTATGGAACGAGTCAGTGACCAGTGATTTGTGAGTAGAATACTTCATAGTAAAATGGGTTTATTCTTTTTGAATTACCCTGTATTATGACATTATGAGTTCAGTAGGTGAACATTTCTCTCTCTAAGTGTGTTGTCGCACCCAGTCATAGGTGAGTATAACACTCATGTTGACTGATTAGTTTTACCACAAACTAAAAAATTTTGATAGATTAAACTTCTTCAAAATATGTAATTTGCAGCATCAATGGAGCGCTGGAACTTAAATGTGAAACAAAAAATAATCGCACAATGATTAAGTACCAGTACCACCACACTGAGTACGGGGGAACCACAAGGCTGTTTGCTCAGTCCCCTGCTGTTCACACTGCTGACTCACGACTGTGTAGTGACACACAGGTCGAATCACATCATCAAGTTCTACACTACCAACCTATTGTACACACCAACCTGTAAATGCTCTTGTGCAAATTGTTCATGACCGGATTAATTTTTGCACTAACTTTTTATTTCTTGCTGCTATGTTAAGGTACGTTTACTGTTTTCTCCACTACCTCAACTCACCACCTCAACACGACAGAGTATTATCCTATGTTATGTCGTGTTTGTCGCACTGGCACTTTGTTGCTCTTGTTTGCACATTTGCACGAGTACTTTATGTTGTCTGTTGTCTGTATTAAAAAAAATGTATATTGTCTTCCTCTCTGAGTTGGCTGATTAGTTTTTGTTAATTTATGTTGTAAATTTATGTTGCATGTAGCCCCTTGGTCCTGGAGGAACGTTGTTTCGTTTCACTATGTACTAACTGTATGGGGTTGAAGTGACAATAACGCCTACTTGAACTTGAAATTGAATTACTTGAAGTATAAAAGCTGTTAAAGCAGTTAAATCACCAGACTGGACTAAAGTTGTCTCTCTGCCAAAAACGAATAAGTAATTGCTGAAAATATTTCAGTTCTAACCTGTTTTTCACCTATTAGTGAAGCAATAGAGACTGTTTTAGGATCTTTGTGTTTATCCATCAAACACAAATCACAGATGAAACTTCCCTCAGTCAAGCAGCAGATCTCCAGAACTTTTAGATTTGCAGATTTCATCTTTCAGATTTTTTGCATCTTCAATTAACTTGTGTTGTTTCCATCGATTAATTTCATAATGAAGTTTCAGATGAGTTTCACAAAGGGATACCATACACATCAGGCTGGACTTGAAGGCTTTGTGTTTTCTCCCGGTGCACATATCACACTCCACATCTCCAGGTCCAGCATAAGAGTCAGCAGCAGCCTCGGCCATTTTCCTGCACGTACACAGCTAGAGCGAGCGTGTGAGGTAGCAAAACAGGGAGAGAGAGAGAATAGCACTCTGGGATCAGTTTATTTATCTGATAGTAATTTCCTGCTTCTGACTGTTAGTATGTTCACTGACTGGTCTGATAAGTATGTGTTTATTATGAAACTCAACACTTGCTTGACCAGAAACATTCAAATCTAGATTCATCAGACCAGGAGACGTTCGGCTGTCCAGTTTGGATTATCTGCCTCAGGTCTGGCAACTTGACTGTTTGGGATGTTTTTTTTTTGTTTTTTTGCTTTCTATTTGTTCAAAGGTTTAATTAAGGATTGGAAAAGAGAGATGCATGATTAGGTTTGTTCATTAAGTAAAGACAAGTAAGTAAAAAATATTTACTTGTCCCCCCATATCAATCAAATTGTTTTAAAACTGCTCTCCTTTGTTTGTGTTCAGTTTTTAAGATATTACCTTCTTAAATCATCTGTGCTTTTTGTTTACAAAAACAGCAGAGGCCATGGTGTTGATCATTATGGACCCAGACTGGCAGCTCACAAACATCATCTTGGTCCTGTTGGCCATACATGTAGTACTCCTCATTGCTTCGAGGAGTTGGGAGTCGCTCTGCCATGGCTCCCAGTTTATCAATGACAATATTGGTCTCAATTATGTTCTTCTTGTGTTGTGGGGCCTTTAAACATCTCCCATATCTGCCATACAAGAAAGAGTTGATGAAATGCCATGGAGAATGAAAAGACTTGAGCTAATTCTGACATATTGAGTAGATTARTCATGCAGTGCCGAAATATAACACCCTCCATTAAAAATTAATTTCAATACATTTTAACCTAAACAAAGCAAACAAAAGAAAAATTATTAAATAGAGACCAGCTCATTAAACATCCCAAGCTACATAATAAGTCTAAAAATATGAAGACAACAGGCTTTGTTCCACAGTACAAGATAGCAAAAAGAAACACCTGACCAATTATCAATATATCCTGTTGAACTAATGGATTTAAACAACAGAATGTAATCTGTAACACCTGTATCGATACATTAAAAATGTGTAGTTTATATATTTTTATTTGTATTTTATATTTTTAAATCTCCACTTAAATAAAGAGGTGTTTGCACTTGCACCCTGCTTCACGTTCATTTGTGACAGAATGGCTGCAGCGGACGTCTACAAGGAGGGCCATGATGCCGGGCAGTTTATGGCTTCCAACCTTTTTCCCTAGACAGAGCTCCTGAAACTTAGTGATGTGTCAACTGCTTATGATGGAATATAATTTGACCAATTATATAATAAATATATAATATATACAGTATATATAATTATATATAAAGCCCTTCAGGTTTACCAGACTACCAAAATATACAGTAGTGGAGTGTATACAAATAATGAAAAGATCTTTTCATTAAAGAAGAACACACACACACACAAACCACGCACCCTGGCTCAGATGTCTGTTAAACAGATCATACAAAAATCGTACCATACATTCCAGATCATACGATACATTTCAGATCATACCATACATTCCAGATCATATGATACATTTCAGATCATACCATACATTCCGGATCATATGATACATGACAGATCATTCGATACATTCCGGATGATACGATACATTCCAGATCATATGATAACTTCCGGATCATACCATACATTCCAGATCATATGAGACATTGCGAGTTCAAACATTCAATCAGTTAACACCTGCACATTTGTAAAATAAGAGATAACTGGGTGCCATTTGTCAAAGAACGTCTCACGAGAACACCTCAGTGTATCTTTAATCTTCTGCAACTTAATAAAAAGTAATAAGTCTATTATCTTCTATTATCTATCTCTTTATTATGTCTTTTTAATATATAAATCATAATTAATCCACTAAATAACTTTAAGGGTAAAAGTATGGAAGGTCTGGCCAACAATATATTCAATAATGAAGAAAATCATCAGCGSATACTCCAAGAACAGACCAGGAAAACATTTAAAGATTATCTTCATACAATTTATGCAAATGTTTAATGCCTTTGTCGCACCATAATGAACCTAGAAGTGATGGGGGAATAAATAATTTTTATGCAAAGGATAATATWCAATATAATGAGTATAGAGTGAAACTAAGACAAGGATTCATCAACCCTGGTAAAAATAATCTTTGTCTGCTAAAAGAAATGAGTTAATCTGCCAAGAACACAGGGTTTGTTTACGGATTGAACATTAGATAACCTGTAATAGGGGAGCATAATCAAAATACTTAAATCAGCTGAAGAAAGTACAGAAGGAGTAAGATGACTATCAATYAGTTGTAGTGCACCTGAGAGAAAAAGAGACTTTTTAGSCACAGGATTGMGGAATCTCCAACGATCTACAAGGCCATTCAGTGACATTCCTGGGCTGTTGCTATTTTTATGCTTASTTGGGGAAAATTGAAATGCTAAAATCCTTACATTTATKTTGCTTTAATTCTCTGGCACACTGTAAAACATCATGACAGTYGCTGTGGTAGTGAAATCTGGCCACAGCAGCTCGGGGTTGTTCACTAGGCTTTGACTTAGGCTGCACAAGCAATGAGACCTGACCAAAATCAGCTCCTAAAGGTAAAGTGCTTCTTTAATTTACTTACCCCTGGACCTCACACCTACTAGCACTCCTGCTGYTCCATTGTTCTCCTGCTTTTATTGTGCAAACACACCCATTACCTGTGAGGCCTGGAACGTCTGCATTTTGTTAGCCTAAACCAGGACAGGCTGAACCTTTGTGTGTGACATGGAAACCTTCAGAAATGCCTGCCATATTCATCCAAAAGACACACATTCACAATATATGGATACACAAGTCTGTTTTATTTTAAAGTGTTTTTACAAACTTTACAGCATTTGCAGACCCAGTGTCCATCGTCCCTGGATTTGGCACAGGTGAATTTCTGACATGTTGCACACGTAAACCTGCTGCGATGCCTGTTGCAGCTCTCTTGCACCTGGCACTAAGTTGTCTGTACAGTCTCTGGCACAGCAGCTGCAGCAGCCTGCCTCAGTGCCAGTATTTACTTGTGCTGCATGAATTGGCAACCAAGTTCTTTAGCTAGAAGACTCAGAAACAATCTTCTTTTGCCTGTCCACCCTGTACATGCATTGTACAAAATGTAGGGATTCACTGCAGCTTGGGACAGCATATTGTAAAAAAATTATACACACATTCACATACCTTCATATGGTTATAGTCTGTTATCGTGTTGGGTTTCCTTTTTCTGCCATCACCATCGTCAAGTCTTGGTGCATGGAACTTGGAACACACAGTCTTGTTTTATTTAGGTGCATAAATTGTCAAGGAGACACTGAAGTGGAGTATACCTCTTGCTGTGCAGTGTCTTTTACAATTTGAGGAGGTTCACGCCGGATTTTATTCACCGTGCCCAGTAGCGTTCTTTTTGGCCATCCAGAACTTGATCCCAGATTTGACTGGCTTGGTTGCAATATACAGTGTGAATAGACAACAAACCTTGTTAGGGAACAGCTGTTGCCCTATGGTCATGCGTTCTCCTGGAGTGAAACTCTCAGCTCAGTTCTTGTTGAAGCATGTCCAGATGTCGGAGGTCACAGCAAATTTGTCTTTCACTCATTCTGCCCGCATTGTCCTTGTCATCAAATTGAAAGTGTTGAATAATTGAAATGAATCTATCTCAAGAACATGTCAATGGAACACTGCCAAAAGTGCCAATTGCCCTCTGATTGCATTGTGCTGCATGAATCGGCAACAGAGTTCCTTGGTTAGAAGCGCAATCAGAGGGCAACTGGGACACAAAGAACAGAACTCTCTGTTTGTGGGGGATGTGAGGTGGGCAAATGAACTAAATCACTTGTTCAACAGGTTTGATTCATCTGCCCCTGCCTTTCCACCCATACTGCCCTCACTCATGCAGTCCCCAATATCTGCTACAGGCACACCTACCCCCACAGGAGAGATTCAGAAAGTCTTTCCTTCCAATCGCTGTCAGACTCTACGACGAAGACCCTGCAGACCCTAACAAACACACACATCCAATACACCATGGTGTCACGCCACAT
>QMIH01005144.1:0-10027 GCA_003987875.1 Clarias batrachus
TTTTATTTTATTTATTTTATTATTATTTATTTTTATGTTTATATTCATTAGTTATATATTAGTATTAACAATCAACAAGTAATCAACAATCAGTATTTCCAATTACAAAACAATACAAGGTACAAAAATGTATAAAAACAAATTGTTCTGTATGCGTGTATGATCAGAACTTAATTAAAACAAATACTGTATAAATACAAAAACATATCCCTGCTATGTTATTTTTAATAAAGCATGCATATTTTAATAAAGTGCCATTTTGTGAGTTTTCTTTATATAACTAAACTTTATTTTCTTTATTTCGGAAAAAAAAAAAAAAGAAAAACACTGTGTGCTCATCATGGAAACTCCACACCTGTTTTTACACTTCCTCAAGGTCCACTGTAATCTATATTTTACTCAAAATAGATTCTGTTAAACTGTACATTAACATGTAAAGATAATCTTTTTGAGAATCAGCAGCTGCTGGGTTAAATACATTGGAAATCTTATCAATTTGGGAACGTAGAAAATAGTATAAAAAGCAACTCGGACTCCCTCAGACACTGTGTGATCACATCAAAGTTTCGTGTTTGAGATCAGAGGTAAGAGACTTCGTTTATTTTAATGATATGAATCATATGAATTATTGTCTAACACAGCCATAGTTTATTATTATTTGATTGTGACTTTTATTCAGTCAAGCAAAAACTTTTTTTTTTGGCACAATAGAAGAGCTGTTTGTTTCATAATGTTGCATTTGTGATTCTGCACATGTTAATTTTTTTTTTTTTTAAATCTGAGGTAGGCAAAGAACACAAATTCTTTACCGGAGTTAAAGTAGAGATTCCCTCGGGCAAATGTGTTACTCATGTGGAAGTTGAAGTCTTTTGTTCTTGTGTACCTGAGCAAATTGACTTTTTTTTAACTCTCTCATTTCCCCATGCTGTTTTCTGTCTCGCTGCCTATAACCAGCTCCACYTTTAATTTCTAACACACTCAACACATTATTGGATGCGTCTCAAAGGAACATGCAGTTACACATAATATTCGGATGGTGAAATTCAAACTTCACATACTACTGTACATTCCACTGGCGTTGGGTAACACAACGCCATGGAGAAACGTAGTAAAGTAAACATACTGATATTTACTGTATCTTTAAGGGGATGAAAATAAAAAGCATCCTCTAATAATAAAACTAATAAAGTACGGATACGTGAAATATGTTTTTAAGAACAGTAACGAATGAGGGAATAAAAAATCACTGAAGTATAGGAGAAAAAAAACACTTTGGAATATGTGGCGGCTGTTATTTATGCAATTCAAAGACACATAATGATACGCCTCATGCCGAGTGCTTTGCCGTTCCAGGGATAGCGCCATCATGTTTGCGTGTAAGGTGGTTTTGAGTGTACTCGCTCTGCTGCTCTGYTCTGTCAGAGCTCATGATGAAGTAAGTTATTCGTTTTTACTAACTATGGATGATTAAGAACTAATACATAGCGCTTAGGATAAATATACTGTACAGTTCACTTAGTGAATTGGGAAAAGCATTTTCCATTGATTTTTTTTTTTCTTTTTCATTTTTTTGTCTTTTGCTCTGTCTTTAATGTTCAACACACTTTTCGGTAAAAGCTGGGTAAGTCACGTACTCTTCTAAGTATAGATCTTGGAATAACTTGAAMGATTTCACTTAATTATAGCAATATAGAATTAATCACTGCAATCACAGCCAAATTGCTGTAGTGTTAAAAGACTAAAAAAAAAAAAAAATGTCAGGCAGGGTGGTTTCAGGAAATGAGCTTAATCATAAACCAATGTTGTTGATTAATTTCCAGTTAATAGCACAATACCACAAAAAGTGATTGTTTTCCTTAATTAATTAGTCTGGGGTTTATTAAAAGTTCATTTTAACACACGCTAAATGAAAGTCTTACCAAATAATCAGACAGCTTGTAATGAAATATGTTTAATGTTGGAGTATATCAGTCCTTTTACACAAATACTTTCCTGACTTATTACTCAGTCTGATGATGTTGTGTCTGATAGCAGTTGAGGACCCGTTAGCTGAGCTTTCTGTGGGAGAGCTGATTGAAAGAGCAAACACTATCCACCGTAAGTTAACACACACACACATGTTCTTGAGGCTGAATGGACACAAATCCCCACAGCCACGCTCCAAAGCCKAGTTGAAAGCCTTCCAGGAAGAAGCGCAYTATAAAGCAATCTGGAATGAACTTTTTCGTGGATACATAATAATCAGGACTCGACACGACTACTAACTCACTTCAGTTTTTGAAAATGATAGACATAGTTGAAAACACTTCCTGGTTTTCTGTKTCAGGTCGTGGCTCTGGTGAACCCGTGCTGGTTGAAGGAGACATTGCTGTGTCTGAGGACAACGAGAGAAACGCCGATCCCTGCACATCTAGAGGCTGCATGTGGCCAAAGTCTACTGATGGAAAAGTCTACGTGCCCTATGTCATCGCCAACCATTACTGTACATCAGAGCTAATAACAGACATATATGCATATGTATAATGCTAGAATGATCCTAGTGTATACTAYAGTACAAAAATCCTCCTATATACTGTATATTTACGGCAGCAAAAATATGATTGATMATTATTTTCATACTCTTATTAGTGTCCATATATTARTAYACTGTATGTGTATTAATTGTCCTGTGTGCGCCATCAGCAAGCAGTGAGCGCCAGGTTATCCAGCGTGGTCTGGACTCATTCGCCTCCTTCTCTTGCATTCGCTTCACACCACGGTCTAACCAGAGGGACTACCTCAGCATTCAGTCTCTCAATGGGTACGCCGTAAACTTATGGATTTACAACATTTCACCTTCATCTACCTTCTAACCATCATTATGGTTGTTCTGAAATCTTTTTGGTTTTGAAACAGATGCTACAGCTACGTGGGACGTCGCGGCAACGCACAGACGGTGTCTCTGGCCCGCAGCGGCTGCGTCTACCACAAGACCGTCCAGCATGAGCTGCTTCATGCYCTGGGCTTCAATCACGAACAAACCCGCAGCGACCGAGACAGTTACATCCGTGTTGCCTGGGAGAACATCCAGAGCGGTACAGAGCCACGGTTTATTCTGTTAGACTTTAGTGATGTGATTTATAAAGATTTTTTTTTTCCCCCAGTACATTCTATRCCATGAATCCGACCATGGCTGTACAATTGGATGAATTTGGCAAAAGATCATTGTTATTCATTATTTATTTAGTATTACTTAATGACTTTATTAAAACAAAACAAATTTTATGAAAGACTTGTTCATGCAAAAAAAAAATGTCTGAGCAACACATTGGAACAACTTGCCCTCGGGAACCCGTTGGATTTTTCACTTGCCCTGTGACCAGGTGAATGTACAGTACGTATTGTTGATTTTTTTGTTGCACTGGCTTTCTCACCAGGCATGGAGCACAACTTCAACAAGATTGCCACCTTGAACCAGGGAACTCCCTACGATTACAACTCTGTCATGCAGTACCACAGGTCAGACATCAGCAAACCTCTACTTTTCCAAATATTATTATTATTATTATTATTATTATTATTATTATCGAAAACGATCATCTAGTGTATTGAACATTAACTTATTGGTATCTTAACACTAAATATGGTAAACTACTAAAATTGACTTGTTGTTTTTCAGAACTGCTTTCTCCAAGAATGGCCAGCCCACCATGATCCCCACCCCGAACCCCAATGTGTCCTTCGGCCAGGCCACTCAGATGAGCCAAAATGACATTAAAAGACTCACCACCCTCTACAAATGTTGTAAGTATTTCCCTGTTGAGTATGATTTCCCCTTAAGTTTTCTTCCTATTGCTGTCTCTGGCAGTGTTTCCCTCCCACTGGGCCCCACGGCTCGCTCATGATTCATATATATTTTCATTCTGAAAATAAGCTGCTTTGTGACCATTGTTAATTGCACTATATGAATAAAAATTTTATTAACTTGAAAGTGAATTCATAGATTAAACCTTTCTTTTTCTTGGTACAGAAACTGGAGTGAGCTGCAGTGATCCATATCCTGGTGGTCTCTTTGGAAGGAAATATCAGATGTCTGTAATGAATCAGTTATAATAAAAATAATTGACTTGCTAACCGGGACTCATTTTTCTGAAACATTTTTTTTCCCCCCCAGAAACAGATTTTTAATCAATTATAAGTTAAGCCTTTATTTGTCTCAGATATATTACAGCACAATTAAATTCCTTCTTTAAATATCCGAGCATAACTGGGGTCAGAGCGCAGGGTCAGCCATGGTACAGTGTCCCTGGAGAAGACAGGGTTAAGGGCCTTGCTCAAGGGCCCAACAGTGGCAACCTGGTGGAGTTAGGGAATGATCCGACCGACGATCATCCGATCAGTAACTCAATGCCTAGGTCCTCTGAGCCACCACTGCCCCAATTATATTCACCTTTATTGAATTAAATAACGTCAAGAAAATATCAGTGTACAAATATGCCAATTTATGTTCAGGAAATAACAGCCATGCACAGGAAGCCTGAAACAAACAAACAAAAAACAAATAAACAAACAAACAAAAAACAAATAAACAAACAAACAAAAAAATAATAATGAAAAGGTAAAATTAGTACATGTCACGATAATGGTTGCGAGGCATAAATGCAGAGGTCTTAATGGTTTCAAAGAATAATGTTTATTAATAAAAAGCCAGGGAAATCAGAAAAAACAAATATACTTTATAAGTAAAACAAAAACAAAACACGTATAAAGACAAGGGGAGACATGAACTAAACTCACAGACATGTACTAGGTATAAATCAACAGATGCAAGACAATAAACTCAACAAAAACAAGTCATTTATAATAAAACTAATGAGCAACTCGGTTCAGGTGAGCGCCCACGTCACCTGACCGAGGTGCATAATGGGAACTGAAATGAAACCAAAACAGAAGTACAACAAAAAGTCTCAGGGAGCTTTGGCGCCCTCTAGGGGTTATCCCTGACAGTACATTACCAATGACAAATTTACAGCATGGTTGTTACACAATGCAAGGGTCGTGAACAGAGTAAAGGGTTGAGATCAATGGTTCAAAATTTTAAGGCGACAGAAATGTTGGCAAGACTGAATGAACTGGATTTATATTTTGTCTCACCTTTGGCAAAATTCTTCCAGCTCAGTCACATTGGAAGGTTTCCATGACTAGGCCACTCCAAAACCCTTATTTTGTTTCTGTTAAAGTATTAACAGGTGGACCTTGACCGTAAACATTGTCCTGCAACATACTGTACAGTAATTTGGGTGTCAGATTACAGCAGCAAAATTCATAGTTCTGTCAGTTGTACAAAGTCACACAAACCCTGAAGAATCCCAACATCATCACACTCCCACCACGATCATGTTTCACTGTTGTTGTCTTTTCCTTATTGTAAGTTAAGCGTTAATTTGTCACACGCACATTACTACATTACTACTACACAGTGCAATTCTTTCTACAGTATGTCGGAGCTTGAGGGCTGGGGTCAGATCACAAGGTCGGCCATTATATGGAGCGAAAAGGGTTAAGTGCCATGATGTAGGGCTAACAATGGCAGTCTGGTGGAGCTGGGGCTTGAACCACTGACCTTCTGATCAGTGACCCAGAGCCTTAACCTACTTGGCCACACCTGCATTCTACTATATAAAAAAAGTGCTAGATTTAGAATAGCATCCATGTCTTCCAAAATATTTTTCTATCTTCTCATTCGTGCAAAGAACATTATAACAACAACAACAAAAAAAAAAGTCCCACAGTTTATCAGATGTTTATCTGGGTTCAATTTATTTGAAAAAAAAAACCAACCAGTCATGTGGGCACAAGTCCAAACTAAGACACCATTTTAAGAAATGCATATTAATTGTTAATTATGATCTGAAGTAAAGTCCCATATACACTTCTTAATGACTTATTGACCACAAAATAGACTTGATTCATAAACACACCTAAAGAAAGGGCACTATGTCATGCACTATTAGATTACTAAATGCCAATGTTAAGCAAATTATTATGTATGAGCTAATCATCTGTATATTGACAACTTATTCTTATATAATTGGTAATTGGGACCAGGAGGTTCAAGGGAGTGTCATGTGACCATAAGTTCTGAAAGGATATTCGCATATCGTTCTAAAGCAGAATTTTAGTTATAATGAATTAAAATGAGGTCAAATTCCTCATCTTGTACTGATAAGCCATTTTTCAGAATTTGGTCAGCAAACCAACCTGCCAACTATAAAGTCAATTTGTCGTGTGAATGTAAGAGCGTTTTGATGCATCCCGAAGAGCAAGGAAGGACTGCTGGATCAACAATGACCAACTTACAAGGCATGACTTCTGGGTAACCYTTTGCATAATCTGACCATCAATTATGCAATATACAAATACAAAATCAATTTCAATTGGATATCCCCACACATACATCTCAGCATCACCCTTTATCCTCTATCCAATGTCATGTCTTGAATTATTTCTTTGTAGATTGAGGTTTGAGTAAAGCCTGAATCTGATCAGGGCAAACTGGTGGTGCATCAAGGCACTGAACAGAACAGAACTTGGAAATGTCCTAGCTCCTTATAGCTTGAAGAAAGCCAACTTGAAGAAAGCCCATGAGATAATACAGATTGAGAGCACAAATGGGATCTGAGCCAAGCTTAGGTTTGAGGAGAAACCTGCATTGAAGAATTGGTTTTGAGCAAAAGAGACCCTGTTTCTGAGGTGCTGGGACAGTGAATGGGTGGAGAGTTAATAAATAGGAGGTGTGTGAGAGAGAAAGAGAGAGAGAGAGAGAGAGAGAGAGAGAGAGAGAGATCTGATCTGAAACCCAAGCCAGTTGTTCTGCCATTACAATGTACAAAAGTCTGGCAACACCTTTCCCCAGTACTGTGATGTCCACCATTTCTTTAAAATCTGAGAGCCACATTTGGCATTTTCCTGGAGCTGTTGGGTGAAGATAGTGTTTCCAGTGTGCGCCATAGATGCTTCTAGAGTAGCATGGGCTACAACTTGGAAACACTCATCCTATTCTGCAAAAAATGATTCTGGTATAGAGAAGGCAGTGAAGGTTTTTTTTTATAATACTGCTAAAGGGATGAGGCATCATGCTATTGGGTTTTGRCATCTGGTGTGAAACACTGGACTACTTGTGAAGTATTGGGAATCAAACTTCATTTCCAATCATCATCAATTTGATGTGAACCCATTGCAGAACACAGGCACACACACAATCATATAATACGTGCAGTTTGGAAATGGCAATCAGTCTACAACACATGTCTTTGGACTGTGGGGGAAACGTGGAGAAAACCCACTAAGCAAAAGGACAGCATGCAAACTCTATGCACACAGACAGGCTAGTTTTAGTCCCAACCCAAAGACAACAATGCGAGCTAACAACCTACTGGATAAACTCTCACTTACCTTACTCTTACATCATTTGATGTAACAAAAGTACATAGTTATTTCATTCACACCTGAGATGGTTGGTGTAAATAATTAAGACATKTAAATCTATTAAATCTTATTGAATTCAGTTCAGTAATTTTTACAATCCAAAATATACAGCATCCACAAGGTGAACATGGACAAATACCAAAACAAAATGCTAAACTTTAAACCTGGTTCCACCTAAGAACATTAAAGCTACTAAAAACTTGAATGGGAAAAGATAGTGTAACAATATTTTAGTCAGTTTTTTTGCAGGAATTTTTTTTTATTTACTATTACTATTTAAATCCCCCATGTTATCTATACCTGTTCCTCATCGTGGTCCAGGGGAGAACACCAAGTATAGGACGCTGAGGCTATGCCATCTGTGATGAATGCTTCGGTTACAGAACCATCTGGGGCTCTACGCAAGGTGGACAAGCTCAAAGAGAACCGAGAAAAGTTGCTAACACATGTTGTAACTGCATAGCTTTTTTGGAGTGGATGCCAAGACCTTCTTAGCAAACGGTCATTTTACCTGCATAATCTTGCAAGAAACCAAGGAAATCTACTGCCTCTGAGATGCATCATGAGAGAAACGGGCCCCCTTTATYGTGGAAGTGACCGCAAGGACGACCACATCACATGTGCTCCTGAACATGATTTGCATACGTACAATGTTGGATTAAKAATAGTCTGGAAGAAAGCACAAGACAAAAATGTACAGTATGACATCATCTCGAGATGTAGCAAAGGATGGCCACATAAATGCCACAGCCTAACTAAGCATTGCTGCTGACTGTGTCCACCCCTATATGACCACAGAATAAAACGTTAAAATCTCAAACTGGTTTCTTGAACATGACTCACATGCCCTCCCCAGTCACTAGATCTCAATCCAATAGAGCACCTTTGGGATGTAGTGGCGTAGATGGTCAATGCAGTTCTGAAGGCAAAAGTTGGTCCAATCCAATACTACTGTAGGAAGGCCTATGTAATGAAATGGCTGGCGAGTGTATATGCATTTCAATCATGCAACCTCGACAACACAACACCCTTTTTCAATTATGCAACAAGATACAAGTGTATATAGAGGCAGTGCAGATGATGATGATGATGATGATGATGATGAAAATAAAGCAAGTGCACCAAAAGAACAAAGAAGCTTGAGGTTGTGGAACAGACAGGTTGTGGATCCAGGTCTTTAGTGAGCGAAAATGACTAATATGGACAAATATACCATTGCAGCACAGGATGAACATGAAGAAATGGCAAAACAATTCGAAGGAAAAGCCGTTCTCAGAATATTTGGGATACGTAAAAAAAACTGGCAAATGGAAAGGAAAAGATGAAAAGAGGCTGGGTGATTAATAGCAAAAGTAGAGATGCACTTTACTGCATCCAGTGTGTGCTTTTCATCCATGAAAAAAAAAAGAAAATGCTTCCTATAATGCACTCAGTAGTCAACATAGATATAAAAGATGTCATGTTAAGTGGCATTCGATGTAGGATACATTTTCAAAGCATGAAAGCAGTAAGGCACATTAAGACTGCTAAATTAAATGGGAAAAAAAAAAAAATTACAACATTTTCTCATGGGTGGCTTTGGCATGGATTACCAGATGCAGTCGGAAAGAGAATTCAAGATATGGTATGGTATGGGGATTACCATACCATACCATACACCAAACCAAACACCTACAGTACATCGTTTTCTAGCTTCACTAGGACTGTTCTCTCATTATGATCCCCATATTGAATGAGCAAGTACATAATGTCAGTTACAAAAGAAGTAGGGAAGCAGGCTGCCCCAATAATTACTGTATGCTCTAACCTTTAAAACARGCTATGTGGTAGAGGAGTTACTAAACTATATGCTCGTACAGGAATGAGCACACAAGAAGAAAACAGGTTTGTGGAGAATTACATTACATTATGTAGTCCTGGATCAATAAGGTATCTATCTACAGTATAGGTCTATATGTAGTTCTGTGTAGTGATCGTTGAGAAATACGGTTTTGTTTCACTGTGCACTGTCCCAGCTGTACTGTATGTGGTTGAAAAGGACAGTTCTGTAAAAGCTACTTGACTTGATGTCATTTAATGGCAGGGTATTAATGACATCACTCTCTTTGCTACTGTAATGCATTGATGCCAGTCATGCCATCAGGAGGCATAAGCAGGCAAAGTGAATGCACTACAGAATGAGATGCAGACTCTTCAGAATGGATGGGAAGCTCTCCTCTCTGATGCAACATTGATTGCTACAGTAGTAAAATGCAGGAGGTTAGGTATCAATTCAACATAGAACATGGCCTCATACAAAAAAAAAAAAAGACAGCATTTTACAATGCGACCTTTGAGAAAAAGAAAGCAGCAACACAGCAGTGACAGAATTAGTGGTGAATTTATGGATTGATTTAGTTTTTTTTTTTTTAAACTAAATTATATATAATAAATTATAATGATGAAGGGCGGATTAATTTGACCTCACCCATATATATATATATATAATTACAAGCACTTCATACGTTTCAAAGGCTTTTATCGACAATTACATGACATTTATGCAGAGAGTCAGTATTTG
>QMIH01005148.1:0-11694 GCA_003987875.1 Clarias batrachus
AAATAAACATTGACACAACCATAGACATGTACAACTCCAAACCAAGTCACAAATACAAAGTGTATGACATCCAGGACACAGTGAGAAAGCACAAACTTTATCAGTGTGAATTCAGCGATCCAACCCAAGCTGCTCAATGCTCACATTGCTGTTGCTGTTTTAGCCATTGTTTCAGCTTTGTGGAGAACACATCAAGTGCTGTTTTTGATTTCATTTCTAATGGTATCATGTTTCATAATTGTGAACCTTTTACTGAAAAAGATGACTGACCCATAGTAGTTTTATATCTTCGAACTCTACAATTTCTACTTACAGCACCTCTGGTCCTCACTCCATCACTAGTATATTTTTGTATCAGCCGACAAATAACATTAGGCACACGAGCATTTTTACACTTAAATATAATTTTTATGAATGAAACCTTTTTTATTATCAAAACCTAGCAAATTATACTTTTGAAGAATTTGACAGTAATGCCATCTCATTGGTTTCTGATCCATTACTTTTAAAGTTTGTTTATATAAGGACATTATAGGCTTGATAACTGATTGGGAGGCCTGGCCCCAGACAATCACACAGTAAGACATATGTGATAGAATCATAGAATGCATATACATTTGAGCTGCTTTGAGAGATATACATGATCTAATAATACAAAAACAGTTTAAATTTGCCTTAATAATCTTAGTCATTTTCCTAATATGTGCATCAAATTTAAGTTTAGAGTCTACAATGACCCCGAAATACTTAAATTCACTCACTTCCTCAATTTCCTTTTGGTCAATTTTGATTTTAAATGTATTGTGGCCTTTGTTCTTTAATGAAAAACACATTGAAACTGTTTTAGTATAATTTAACGTTAAACAGTTATCCTGCAGCTACTGGGAAACACTGGCCAGCTGCCTGGTTAAAATCTCCGAGCTTGACAAGGAGTTTCTGCTGGTACATATACAATTGTGTCATCTGCATACCAGCCTCCTTGCAACTTGCAGGTAGATTGTTTATATATAGAGGTGTGAAGAAGGGAATGTCTATTACCGCTGTGCTCACCGCCGCGAAAAAACGACAGCGGGCAAAATAAATCAGTTGCATTTCAAAGTAATTCGTGAAATGACCGCCAGGTGGCACAAAGTGACATTTTGCATCATCTCGGTTTTTAAAAAATAATTAAATCATAAAAAAGTCAATCTGTGTATTTTATACAACAAGCATGAAAAATGTGAATCAGAGCTATTGATATTTGCTGTACAATAATGAGTAAAAAAACATTGAAGTTGAACATTAAAACAAGTATACTACACTGTAAACCCTAATGCTCAAAGTAATTAAACACATTGAGTACTGTTAACCTAAATAATTGAATGAGTAACCTGATCAACCTATGCAATGTAAAATGATGAAGGTAAATCTCTCACATCATCATGTGCTGGACAAACAGGATTGAAATTTGCAGCAAGTTTCTCAACTGATTTAACATAAGAAGAGTTGAATTCATTTGCAATTTCCATAGCATCAGTGCTGACTTTTCCATTTATATTCAGTTTAGTTATACGTTTACTTTGACTGTATTTCTGATTATTTAATTTATTCAAATGTTTCCAAATCAGTGAGCTATTGCCCCGAGAATCAGCAAACAACTGCATGAAGTAAGCTGACTTTGCTTTTCTCAGTTCATTAACCACTTTATTCCTTAAGCTTTTAAAAATAAGTAAATCTGTTTGCATTTTTGTTGATATGGATTTTTTTCAATGCAAGATGCATCTTTTTCATTAGTTGAACAATATCCTTGTTTGTCCAGGACAAAGAAACTTTTCTCCGATTACTTTTAGAGAGACATGTAAACTTCTGGATTGTATTTACCAGTGTGTCCATTAGACGATTACAACACTCGTTTAGGTTTTCAGTTTGTAAGACATCCTCCCAATTTAAAATTCCCCCAATTTAAATTCTTCATCTCATTTTCAAACTGAGGGATTTTATACTTGGGAATTCCTATATGTTGACTATTAATTCTAGGTCCAAAAGGACAACTCTGTAATCGTTGTTTTGTTAATTTCCTGACAATCAAAGTCATATGATCAGATAAACCTGTTAACAAATTATATGTTTTGGTAATTCGCTCTGGTTTGTTTGTAAAAATCAAATCTATTAATGTTTTACTAGTCCGAGTGATTCTTGTAGGACTTTTTATCACTTGATGCAATTTATGTTTTGATAATAGCTTTGATTTTTTGTTTCTTACTACTACCCAACCAATTTATGTTAAAATCTCCAAGTAAAATTGTTTCTGTGTGGCAATTACACAATTAATAAAAATCATGATAAAAAGAAACATTATAAGAGGGTGGATTATATAGAACCATAATATTAAAATTAATTTTAGATGACAGTACTATATTTAAAATTAAACATACAAACTCAAACGTATCCAATTCAATCACAGAACATTTAAAAAATATCTCTGATGTAAACCAATACCTCCTTTCCCACACAATCTGTCTTTTC
The DNA here is from genome assembly GCA_003987875.1 of Clarias batrachus. Taxonomy (NCBI): domain Eukaryota; kingdom Metazoa; phylum Chordata; class Actinopteri; order Siluriformes; family Clariidae; genus Clarias; species Clarias batrachus. Next base: position 2,506 of record QMIH01005148.1, read on the forward strand.
TGTAACATGTATAACCAGGGATATCAATCATATTTGTAGAAATATTAGTATTTAGCCAGGTTTCACTCAGAGATAAGAAGTCCAAGTTAGAGTCATTTAATAAGTGTTGAACTTCATCTTTTTGTCTTAAGACACTTCCTATATTAAGATGGCCTCCAAAAATACCTTTTGGTTTTGTCTTCGGATTCTAGATCACTTTTTCATGATTCACTGTTTGAAAATATTTCAGTTCTTTTTGCTTACGTGCTGCATAACCAAAAATTCCTTTACCAGTATGTAGTTGTGGTGAGGCATTCTATGTATTTTCTAGATGTGATACAAACAAGAGTTTACTGTTTTCCAATTCTTCTGACTGTATTTGGATTAAATTCTAAGAAGGAGTCACTGTCCTGTGCAGGGCCTGTACTGTTTGTTAAAGGACCTGGTTTTAGCTGTATATCACCACTCAGCAGGAGCAAAAACAGCAGAACTTTTAACACATGTCCTTTCCTTATTTCTCCAATGTGCTTGTCTTTGTAGTAAAAGGTTCTTGATTCTTTTGCCAGCAGGTTAAATAGATAACATGACATCCATGTCCATAGAAGTTCAGTTTTGATATAATAATCATGGGTGAAGCATGGACAGGAATACTTGGTGTTTCCTCATCAGTCAGAACCAGCCATTTTCCAAGTGGAAAATAAAGAAACCACAAACAAATTAACCATGTGATGACAAACCTTTTGTTCCTTTTGTGGCTTGTTCTTTCTCTTTGGTCATGGTTTTGTTGATGTATATAAACAAACCAGTCATATACTTTTCCTCTGGTGCTATTTAGTTAGTAATCTTTGTATTTTTTTTTTTTTCAGATGATTGTTGGTTCCTTGCACACCAAAATAAAGTTGTTGATAAATATAAACCAGTCCATCCAATATTAGCAAACAAACATGGTGCAAAAAGTGGAATAAGAGAGCAGGTGTGGAGCCTAACAAACCACCACTGCCCTCGGCAGCCATCTTGGATTTACATATCCTCAATAAATGAAAACCCTACTAATAAACACCATATGTGCAGTGGATTCAAACAGGGGCACAAATAACCATTTTTGTGATTAACAGGTCAGCTTTTCAACCCGGCTACACATAATTTTCCAAATAACAAAATGTGTAAAAAAAAATATTATACATTTTAGGTGGCATCTAGGTGGATCAGTAGATTTTTCATTCTGACACGTTTATAGTTTGCTTAAGTAACATTTTTCAGTGCAGGTTTTTATTTTTTACAGATTTTTTTTTTTTTTTTACCCTCAACCATTTAATCAAAATAAACTTTTTTCTGTTTTAGATCAATGAATGTTAACAAATTTATTTGCATTTCTTAAATGGCACAATCGAGTGAGGGAGAATTTTTATGTATGTTTTTTAAAAAAAATTTTTATCACTTTCATCAAAGTTAGACGTAACCGTACATTTAGTTAAATGTGTCTTTAAACAAAAAGAAAACTCCAGACGATTCTATTGTGAGCTTAACCCTTGTGAGGTGTGTTGGGACCAGTTTTCATGTTTTATCAAAAGAAAAATGATACAATGAATAATTTTTTTAACTCATTGGCCTTGGCTCATTTTCTCTGAAGAGCATGTATCAGAAAACATTTTCAGTGACCACACCCTGTACATCCCTCCTAAACATTTATATTATGTAGAGGATGTTTGGGTCCACTGGACCTGGGGATAATAAAAATGTGAAAAAGTTACACATGTAATATGTGTGTGTGAGTTTTGTGTTTTGGCGCTGTCATTCCTCACAAGGTTACAAACATTGTCATACAACATTGTGGCAAAATTCAAGCACCGAAACCTGTCTGCTCTCACATTCCTGTACACTTCACCATCTGTCTTGTGGAAACCAATCTTTATTTGCTCCTATTCTATTGCATTTTTCATATCCTAAAATGGGGGCTAGACAGAATAAATATATCATTGTGGTTCCTTTTCACAACTTATTAAGATGGCTAAAAGATTCTCCATTCAGAAGACATTGAATTGGAAAGAGAGAGATGCTTTTGATGATGATATAGAGGAAGAGGATCACATTTTTGAATCAGAATCTGTCAGAAGCTAGCAAGTGAAAAAATATGGATGTAAAAAATGGAGAAATTTAATGGTTTTCTTGCCCAAGATATGAGGCACCCTGCATGGATCACACTGTCATAAGAATGCAAACAGGGCCAACAGGGATGGCAGTTTCTCATGTGAAGTCTCCTTTTGAGCTTTTTGTCCCAGATTCAATCCAGAAAATTATATTGAATTGCAATAATTTAGAAGGCATGTATTTTGGAGTAAGAGGAAAGAAGATGGACCAAACCCATTCACATGCTCACTTTGAGGTTCTTATCCTTGCTGGAGTTTTCAGGTCCAAGAGGGAATCCACAGAATCCCGGTAGAATGCAGAAACTGGCAGGGAACATTTCCATGCAACAATGGCCCTGGAAAACTTTCACATAATTTTCAGGATTATCCACATTGATAAACGTCATGACAGACCAAATTATGGGCAGAGAGACAATCTAGCTGCCATCAGGACAGTTGGGTGCACGGCCTCCCCCTATTTTACAACCCTAGGCCTATTATTCTAGGTTGCGGCTAGAAGTGGATAAGTGTGTGGATCCAAGATGGACAGAGAAAAACTTTGCACATGCATCAAGAAGTACATATGCACCACATACACAATAAAACTCTTCCCCTCATGTATTGTATAGTCGGATATAAGGCAATGTGTTCAGATGGGCGGATGTGTTGGCTAGTCTGACATGGTTCAGCTTATGTTGTGTAAATTTCCGTGAAAGGTTACACTTCTAATCAAGTTCATATAAATCAAAATCAACAGTAGCTTAATTTGTAAATCTGTTGTTTTTTTCACTCATATTAATAATTGATCTTTTTTTTTTACATTCTATTAATAAAAAATAGTAGAACGTTCATTCATAACTGTGATCTAACAATGCTACAGGGCAAATAATAACCATATATCCTGTGTATATTGCTTGTAATCATGATGAAGTAAAGATCTGTTGAGTATTTCAACATAAAATTGTGTTGAATTAAAAACTACAAAATGCAGCAGGTCCACCAGACCCGGAACACTGGCTGAGTAACAAGAATCTGAACACCACACAAGAGTTAAATACATTTGACCAAAGCATTTTGTGCACTATATAGTATTTTATGGGTTTCACAACACGTACCACATGTAAGCATAAATGAATAAATATGAATAAACTATTTAAGATGCATTCATTAACAAGGCCAAAGGATTACTGCAGGTGTAGACAGGAATAATTAACATCTCCACATATTCATGAACTAGAGGGACATGAAACGGTTAATAGAGGAGTATTCATAACCCTCCTCTTTTTTAGCTCCTCCTCTCACACTCTCTCTTACACAAACACAGAACCAGGAAGTTCTTATAAAAATATCTATAAAACAAATCTCAGACTCTCTCTCTCTCAGTGTGTTAGTGCAGGAAAATGGCTGAGGCCAGTATTTCAGTAGATCAGGATCAGTTCATCTGTTCAGTGTGTCTGGATCTCCTGAAGGATCCGGTGACTCTCCCCTGTGGTCACAGTTTCTGTAAGGTGTGTATTAATGACTGCTGGGATCAGGAGGATCAGAAGGGCGTCTACAGCTGTCCTCAGTGCAGAGACACTTTCACTCCAAGGCCTGTTCTACGCAGAAACAACATGCTGGCTGAAGTGGTGGAGAAACTGAAGAAGAAGACTGAAGTCCAAGCTGCTGCTCCTGCTCACTGTTACGCTGGACCTGGAGATGTGGAGTGTGATTTCTGCACCGGGAGAAAACACAAAGCCGTCAAGTCCTGTCTGGTGTGTTTAGTGGCATTTTGTGAAACTCATCTGAAACCTCATCTGGAAGTTCCTGCTTTGAAAAAACACACATTAATTGAAGCCTCAGCAAAACTCCAAGAGAATATCTGCTCTGAACATAACAAGCTGATTGAGATCTACTGCCGTACTGATCAAACCTGCATCTGTTATTTGTGTACGATGGATAATCACAGAGGACACGACACCGTCACAGCCGCAGCAGAAAGAGATGAGAAACAGGTGAGAATGAGAAATATTTCCAGGATGAGGTTCTTAATGATAATTTCCATCTAGAAACATGAGCACAGTGTTGTGCTAGTTACTCATAAAAGTGATAGAACTTTCTATTACTAGTTACTATATAAAGTGTGACTTTTTGGCTAGATAATGTGTTTGTGGGTGTGTATATGTTTGTATATATTGTATACACAGTGAAAACCAAAAATTCAATATCTGGGAAAATTTGAATATTACTTTAATAAAACATTAAACACAGAAATGTTGGACTTCTGAAAAGTATAATGATGTACATGTAGCACTCAGTACTTGGTCGGGGCTCCCTGTGTATGAATTACTGCAGCAATGAGGTGTGGCATGGAGGTGATCAGTCTGTGGCACTGCTGAGCTGTTACTTTATAGAACCCAAGATTTTTTAGTTCTTCTGCACTGTTGTGTCTGGTGTCTCACATCTTCTTTTTTACAGTAGTCCATAGATTCTCTGCGGGGTTTAGATTGGGGTTTTCTGGCCAATCAAGCACAGGGACACCATGGTCCTTAAACCAGGTATTAGTACTTTTGGCAGTGTGGGCAGGCGCCAAGTCCTGATGAAAAATGAAATCAGCATCTCCATAAAGTTGGTCTGCAGAGGGAAGCATGAAGTGACCTAAAACTTCCTGGTAGATGCTGTGCTAACCTTGGACCTGATAAAACCCAGTGGAATTTTGAGATGGATTATGATAAGTGTGTTTTTCATGAAAATTTATTTTTTTCAAATTAGCTTATCTGTTCTGTGGGCCGACTGTGATGAAATAAAGCCCACAGGTCGGCCTCTGAAACACCATTAAAATGAGTTCAGGAGGTTTTATGGGATGCGTGCACAAACAAACAGAACAACAGACAGAGTTGATGTGTTATATTACTCATCTTACACAAATATATACAGACAGACAAAAAATAAAAAGAAACCCAAATTAACCAATGATATTCAAATTTTTAAGGATGTGCTGTACAGATGGTACTCAACTGGAATAATGGTTTTATCGCTGCGTCTCTCAGTGACAGTATTTGTGTTTGTGCATTTGCTGGTTCAATCTTATTAAGATCGAATTTAAGTAAATGTTAATATAGCACCCTCACCGCCTGATGAAGAGAAATATTATTGTTAGAAAGAACACACAACACGCAAAGCTGCTGCTTCATTACACATGTTACACACATTAATTGAACTAAACTTGAAACGGCAAAGCATTGCATTAGCGTCATTGGTCACATTATTTTGCAAAGAAAGAAAAAAATAACACGCATAAGTACACTACATTAAATTACCAAGAAACATATTACACTGTGTGTAAACATAACTGTTTTCATTATTCTTAACAGGGTGTTAACCAAGAATAATCACTGAAAATGTAGCACAGGCAGATACATATACTGTAGGTGTACATTTGAGTCAAATAGTCGCACTTGTAACTTTAATGTAAATCTCTTTTGAAAATACAGTGACTTGTGAGATCTGTAACTTACACAGTTAAACACCACAACATCCATGTACATATACATGTTACTTCTGAGACCGTGTGATATGATTCATTATCCTAGAGCACATGTTGAGCATAGACTATGCACAGGTTGAACAGAGTAAACTTTCAGACGCTTAACAACAATAAATTAATCACCAGATAGCAATCACTCTTTTTTACCTCATTCTCTAACATCTCAGGAATGTGTTTGTGATATTTTTAGTCCATACCTGATGTGGCATGATATCATTGTTAGAAACAACACACAACACACAGAGCTGCTGCTTCACCACAAGAGTCTGTGTATTTCTGAGCAGCGCGCCCCTCCCCCTTACAGGGGAACACTCAACTACCTATAGTTGGCAGAACAAAGCAAAATAGAAACACTTTTTTGAAAAAACTTTGATTTACTTATGTACTTTTCCTTTTATATTTACTCTGCGTATACTTGCCTCGCAGACATAAAAAAAAATACTTACATAAAGCAATTCACCTGCTTTTACATAAACTAATGAAAAACAAATATCGGATGATGTAATTTGTATGAAACGTGAATTATAGACGCATCCACTGCTGAGGAGATGATGAGATGACATGATTACCTTCATCACTACAGCTGAAACCAAAGAAATCACTCATTTATCAATTACTTATTAAAATGGTCAGAGTCTGTCTCCTTTCTGTTTTTTCTTGACGCATTCATAATAATTAGACTACTTCTGACGGTGTGCTCTGGAAAACTTCATGCATGCGGTTGAGCGCTGATTCGACTACTTAGGAAATTAAAGAGGAGGATCACAATGCAGGCTCAACATCCCGAGCCCAAACTGCCACTTTTTATTTAGAAGTTTTCAATACAGATCGTATAATGCCCACATGACATGACCTATTTGACCATTAAATTATTATAAAGTTTAACCATTAAACTTTTTATTTTAATATTTTAACTATTACTATTTTATTTACTTCAAAAAACATTAACAAGAACAATAATTTAAAAAAATATATTATTAATTAAATGTGGGCTGAAAAAACTCATGTCCATCAATCTGATATACAGTATGCTGGAGAAACTCCTAGGTGGAAAGACACTGTGAAGTTCAAAGACAAGAAAACCTGTAAAACAAACATCAACAGCCTCTACCAAAGAGTCTGGAACGCAGAGTACAGGATGCATCACACAGCAGTGATATATTACACTATAACCGTATTGTACCAAAGAATGTCTGTTAGAAATACCCAAAATAAAACACCTCTGCTGTTTTAACCACTACAGAGACAACACAGCCAGCGGTAGTTTTAAGAAGTTCTTTCGAAGATGAGGCTGCGTTGGGCTGGTTGTGCCGGGGGAGTTCCTGAAGCTCAAATCTTCAAAAACGTTGGGGCAAATTTTTATATGCGCTACAAATAATAACAGTAATACTTTAAACATTATGCAGGCTGCCTTTTGGAGAAATCAGAGAATAAACAATAAGCCAGTTGTTAAACCAAAATAACCCAACCAGATATTCATTCGTAAATGACTCACTACATCTCAACACAAGCAAACCAACAAACCAACAATATGTTTACAGAAACAACAGCGTATTTTTGAGTTATTCTAATGTTCTATTCTGAAAGTCTATTTTTTCCAGTTATTTTTTATATTTAAATTTATATTTCTTTATGTAATTTTATTTTAATAACAATAAACAGATTTATTTTATGAACAGTTTATATTATAAACAATAAAGATATTATATAAAGACTATATAACAGTTTGTACAGTTTGTACTTTGTACAAATAAAATTGTCAGTTTTCAAGTGAATTTGATCATCTGTCTAAACAGCACAGTTTTACCTCATTATTGTTCAGTAAATGTCAATCACTCTGGTTCAGATTTTTTTAATGTTTGTTGTATAAAGTACTAAATGTGGAAATTACAATCACTGTAGTTTTTCTTCAACACAATAAATTACCTTTTTATGACTTAAACACTAATTATAGGTCAAACTCGAAAAATTTAAATATCATGCAAAAGTTTATTTATTTTAGTAATGCAACTTAAAAGGTGAAACTAATCTAAGAGATAGACTCATTACATGCAAAGCAAGATAGTTCATGCCGTAATATGTTAAAATTGACATGATTATGGAGTAGAGCTCATGAAAATCCCAATTCCACAATCTCAGAAAATTTGAATATTAGATGCAATCAATAAAACAAGGATTGTACATGGAACAATATCGGATCTTTGAAAAGTATAGTATGCAAATGTGCTCAGTACTTGGTTTGGGCCCCATTTGCAGCAATTACTGCCTCAATGATGCGTGGCATGGAAGCTATCTCTATGGGGTTCAGGTCAGGCGAGTTTGCTGGCCAATCATGCACAGTAATCCCACGATCATTGAACCAGGTTTTGGTGCTTTTGGCAGTGTGGGCAGGTGCCAAGTCCTGCTGGAAAATGAAGTCAGCATCCCCATAAAGCTTGTCTGTGGAAGAAAGCATGAAGTGCTCCACCAGTGCTCCTGGTAGATGACTGTGTTGACCCTGGACTTGATGAACCACAGTGGACCAACACCAGCAACTTACATGGCTCCCTAAATCAACAAAGACTGTGGAAACTTCACACTGGACTTCAAGCATCTTGCAGTGTGTGTCTCTCCATTCTTCCTCCAGACTCTGGGTCCTTGGTTTCCAAATGAGATGAAAAAGTTTGCTCTCATCAGAAAAAAGGACTTTGTACCACGGAGCAACAGACCAGTACTTTTTTTCTTTAGCTCAGGTAAGATGCTTCTGATGTTGTGTGTTGTTCAGGAGCGGTTTGACATGTCCACGTCCAGGATCCGTCTGTGTGTGCTTGATGCACTGACTCCACATAACTTTCTATTAATGTGCTTTGATACAGCACTTTGGGAACATCCAACTTCTTTTGCAATTATCTTTTGAGGCTTTGCCTCCTTATGGAGGATGTCAATGATGGTTTTCTGCACAACTGTCAGGTCAGCAGTCTTTCCCATGATTGTGCTTCCTACTGAACTAGACTGAGGTCACATGTAGCCGGGTGTTTTTAAAATTAGAGATTTTTCTTCTTCGTTTTTAAAAATAATTCTGTCCACACGACCAACGTTTTAAAAATATCTTTGTCCACATGAAAACAGAAAACGCCCTGTTAAGTGCCGTTAGGAGCCTCCTTAACTGACAGGGAGCCAATCAGAAGCCTAGACAAAACATCATTACTTGTTGCGCTTTGTAGAATTCTCGTCCGAAACAGCTGTCACTGTCTTCAGGGTCTGTTGTTAGGGTTTTGTACAGTATGTAGCAGCAGTGAGATTAGTAGTTCTTTCACGCACCTCTGTTCATTAGCGTTATGTGTTAGTAACTGCGCGTGTGTGTACATGAATGTAAAACATCCAATATGCAACGTTAACACAGTCACTAGTTTACTGTACGTATGCCCGCTATTGCACAAATCAGGGAGACGAGCACACAGACAATTACATCACTGGCACAAGGTGCCATTACAGCAAGCCGAAATCTCCGTTCCCTTTCAAAAGCTACACTCAATGCTGCGTGAAAACGCTATGGGAACATCTCTTTGTTGCCCGGTT
>QMIH01005158.1:0-11632 GCA_003987875.1 Clarias batrachus
CACTTGAGCACCTTTTTTCACAATAAACACCTGTCAGCACTAAAGTGCTATTGTGGTTGAGCCATCAATGGACTTTTGCCAAGATCGGCAGTAGAAAAAGAACCCCAAGTCGGGTCGGTGACGCGACAGTGCAAAGCCTCCGTGACACTGTGCTAACCACTAGGCCACTGTGCCGCCCCATTTCACCCCTTCTCAAATTATTTTTTTTCTCCCCAGAACATYTAAGGACTTCCGCCATTAGTTTTGCTGCTTCAACATGTCTCTACTTTTTCAGCATCCATTTCTTCATGACCTCCAAACAACTGTCAGAGAAAAACAGTTAATTTTACTCAACCCGCACAGCTTCATCACCRTCTTCTGGGTGAACAGGTTAGCCTCTCGCTACCACACATGGACTTCACTAGATCTCTAAATGTATGCTGTGATATCTAGCATGAAGCAATTGGTAGAGATCAATTAGGTMGAAAGCGGGCCCTACTCAAGATTAGGTGGGAAGTAATAATGTTATGGTTGATGGTTCCAGTTTACCATTTGTAGGAAACAATTATGGGCACAGTCTGTGAGCTAATAAACTCTTGAGAAAGAGTTTGATATTACATGCATCAAACATCTTTGTTTTAGAGTGCTGATGTGGGATAAAACACTTGTAGATAAACATTGATTCCAGGTAAAAACCCATTTACCTCTAGTTCAATGTCAAGTATAGTTAGTTTCTGGAAACATGCAGTGAGGTCATCAATGGAATCCTGCGGGAACAAAAACAAAAGACACAGAACTCAGAAGAAAAAAAAAAACCCTAATATATACTGAATTATTCAGTTTGTCATTATAATAATACTGTTATGTGGTGTGGATTAAAGAGGCGCACAACGGGATGTAATAATACTTATAAGAGCTCTTGTGCTGCTCTTCTGGGGCTAGGGGGTGCGATCACGGATCGGGGTCAATGAAATAGTATTGTGGGAGAGTGCTTATGATGTACACATGAAGACCTACTGTATTATAAAATAAAAATAAACAGTCTGAAGGGGGGACTGGAAAATAAAAATAAACCCTCGTCCACTCCAGATGAGTATTAGTTTCTGAGGCATTATGTGATTTTTTTTTTTTTNGGGGGGGGGGGGGGTGGTTCATTTTATAAACCTCCATGTCAGAAAACATTTCCTGTGGTTGTGTAAATAATGTTTCTGGGTTTCAGAAGGGTAAAATTATTGGCCTGCACCGAGCAAAGAAAACAACTAAGGAGACTGAATTAGGTTAAGAACTGTCGAACGCATTATTAAAATCTGCAAGGTTAGTACTAACCTACTGACACTACATCAGCTTCATCAGGAAGAAATGTGATCAGAACAAAAGGAGTGATCATTATCAGAAATAACATAATAACTTGGTGATGTCGCATTATAAAAATTGACAGTAGAAATCACAGCTATGTTTAATAGTGAAAGTAGAGTAATAGCATTTCCACACAGAATGTRATGAGAACTCATGGGATTGGGACTAAACAGCTCTGTGTCCCACAAGGAAAACCACTTGGTAGTGAAACTAATCAGAAACAAATCCTTTAATTTGCTAGGGATGAGAAAGATTGGACTTTGGAGAAATGGCAAAAAGTCATGTGGTCTATGGAGTTCAGACTGATCTGAGCTATGGGCGTGTCAGGGTAAGACGAGAAGCACATGAAGTGATGCACCCATCATGCATAGTGGCCACTGTAGAAGCCTCAGGGTTCCATCAGTTGCTCAAGTCTAGGCTCAGCAACATTATGTGGCAATAAAATGAAGTAAGCTGACGACCTGAATGTACTAAATGACCAGGTTATTACATCTATGGATGTTTTTTCTTCCCTGATGGTACAGCTATACTGTATTTCGGGACTCAAATCGTCAAAGAGTATGAGAAATAATTTTCCCACATGACCTGGCCATAATTGAAAGTTGTCCTGGAGAAGACTTTTCATAGCTTGTCCTCCCCATCATCAATACCAGACCTTACAAATTAATGCAACAGTTTTTGGAAATAAATKATATTACATTGCATAATTGATTGAAGCAATGTCATGGCAAATGTGCACAGTAACTAACGCTAAAAGCAAGCCAATCCAATATTATTGCATAGAATGTTTTGTCTGTGCAGTGTAAGATTTATTTMTTAAACAAATATTATTGCTAATAGGTTAACCTGAGTGTTAGCATGAGTTGTGTGATAATATTTAAGTCATTGTGCCTAATATAAAATTGAATTGAATGTTAAAGCTTTATGTTGTGTCTAACTTTCCACACACTGATAAAGTTAACTCCCATTCCATGTAAAACAGGAAGTTAATTTCCCAAAGGAAATTACTAAGTATAAACCTAGGAATGTTATCGACATGATATTTATAAGGCGGGGTAGACTGGAACCAAAAGCCCATAGAGCTCCTTTTACGGTTGATTTTCATGGAAAAGATATAGATAAAGACAGTCAGTCTGCTCTTTCACACATACTATAAGATGGATGGAAAGAAATATATATATATTTTTAACACCTTATGTTCTTGCATTTTGAGTTACTGAAGATTCATATCTGGTGAGTATAACAGTCATCTCTGATTAAAGGGGGATTACTTAAGTTTAATATCTGGTGAGTATAATGTTTATCACTGAGCTGCATTTTTATGGAATTACAATATTCTTTTTTATTCACTTCATTTACAGGCAGTCAGCTTTATGTTAAAATTTGTTTGTAAATAGTCCTTGTCGCAAAACAGCTTTACAGAATCAAAAGAAAATTATGGAAATGATTATCAAATGTGTGAGAAAATATGTACAGTATGAATCAAAATGATCAGATTGTCCCTGATGAGCAAGCCAAGGGATTTCATATTATTATTATTAATTTTATTATTATTAATTTTATTATTATTATTATTATTACTATTATTATTATTATTACTTTGTGTTACTACATAGTTATGTGTATGTATGTGTAGGTATATAATGTATGTATAGTAGAATAAAGCTGATCATAATTTGTGATAAGTTGCTGTACAAAAATAGAACAAAATGTTCCCAGAGAAACAGGAAGTTGCAGACAAAGTCTTGTGTTTGTTAGCTGTGTCCCATGTGGCTCTTTAATTCGTCATGCATGTAGATGAGCTCTTTCTTTTATATAATTCAATGATTTTCTGTATTATACATACTATCAGGGTACCAAAATTTTATGTCTACTATTGCATGATATAAATTAAATATCATAAAAACACCTTGCCAGTGCATATAGTATGAATTTCAGCCTCTGCTTACTTTTTCTTTAAACTTGACTTGAACCTGTCCCTTGTCTCTAGAGGGGTGAGTTTGTCTATACTGTATGCCAAATGAAATGAAGACTTCAAGAGGTAAATCCTGAATAATCTTATTAACCAAATAAAATCACAAAAATTGTGGTCATAAAACTTTCCTCTTAAATGAACCTTTCTGGTTGTTAGCTCATCCAAACTTACTTAAATGAAATGCATTGAATCCCTGTATTATAACTTTTGGTTTAGATAAACATGTTTGAGACGTAATTTCTTCACTTCACATCAACACATTTTTATATTACATTTCGTCTACGATTAGTGCAATAATAGTCTAAAGGAGATCATAAGGAACTGTACAAATTACACTATATAATCCATTGTACCTGTGTTGGGCCGGCGTCCCATGCAGGATATTTTCCTGAGTCATCCCCAGTGTTCTCAGGAGATGTAGATCCACTGTGAGCCTAATAAAAATAAAGCGGTGAGTGCATGAGTAATAACGAGTAATAACAATCCAGACATTTGTGTTTTGAGTATGTTAGCTGGCGATAGTTATTAATAGTAACCCATAAAAAAGAGATTAGCATATCTCTTTTAAGGCCATGTTAGCTCCGAAATTGGCGCCATGTTATAGCAACTTTTAAAAAATGTAATGTTTTTGCACTTTAAGCCTCAGTTTACCTTATCAAGCTTCATCTTTTATTCAGTCGCGAGCACAGGATACCTGGAAGAGTTTAATTTTGAGGATAACAATGCATTAAAGTAAGCAAACTTTAGCACGGATGAAAGTATCATTATCTAACTCTTCCATGTTACCGCTTCCACTGCCCCATGTGCTGTCCCCCATGTGCTGTCTCCCATGTGCTGTTCCCCATGTGCTGTCGCTCAAAGCTATCACAAACCTATGAGCTCTTTTAATTATGAAAAAATTAAATTGCAACAATGGTCATAAAACACAAGTACATATAAAATAATTACCGTTTGCAGCAAGACGTCTTACGTTTGTGCAGCTCCACCTACATGATGACGTGATACGTGTCACGTGAATGGTGGCATGTGAACCCTTATTATAGGAAACTATATAAATGGCTTCATTAATAACTATTAATTGGCTTCATTAAATATTGAAATATTATTTAGACCTTTAAGACATTTAGCAGACACTGTTATCCAGAGCAGCTTCTATTTATTTAAATGACTTTTTTTATTTGTTTACTGAATTTATTTCCTGCTTTTACATTTCTACCTTGAAGCAGATGGGTTACAGCAGCAGAAGACCACACTGAGACCAACACAGTGCGGCTCCTGCCAGCTAGGATCATAAAACTTAACTTATAAATTTCATGGGTTCACCAAAATTGGGCAACAGAATATTGGGAAAATGTGCCTGATGTAAAGAGTCTTACACTTTGGGCCCTATAGTACCTGAGTATTGTTCCAGACCATGTCAATCAAATCCACAAATATAAAATCATCTCAAACTCATTTCTTGAACATAACAGTGAGTTCTGGCATCATAGAAGTTCAGCTACATGTACAACAAATCTGCAGCAACTGTGTGATGCTATAATGGCAATATGGACCAAAATCTCTAAGGAATGTTTCCAGCACCTTGTTGAATCTACAGTATGTCACAAGGCAGTAAGATTGTTCTGAAGGCAAAAAGGGGTCCAACAAAATACTAACAACATGTACCTAATGAAATGGCCAGTGAGTGTAGATGAACCATAAAACCTCCAACTTGATGTGACTTATGGCTCCTGACAAAGAGATTTCTGACAAGTGATGGGTGAATCAGGGTACGAAGGGAAGAGCATGAAGTGATACACCCATCATGCATCAGTGTTCAATGTACAAGTCTTAGGAGGCAGTGTTACAGTATGATATGGCGTTGCTTTAGTTGGACGGTCTAGGCTCAGAAATGGTATGTGGCAATAAAGTCAGCTGATGTCCTGAATGTACGAAATGACCAGGTTATCACATCTATTGAGTTTTTCTTYCCTGATGGCTCAGGCATATTCCAAGAGTCAAACTGTTAAAGAGTGGTTCTGGGAGCATGAGGAATCATTTTCACACATGAACTGGACACCACATTGTGTGCTGTAATCAAAGCTAAAGGTGACTGAGTGATATCTTGGAGTGTGTGACTTTTTTTTTGGCCAGGCAGTATATGTGTATAAAGATGCCAAAATGTACTTAAAACACAACTAGCCTAATTGATTTTGATAAAAAAAATAAAATAAATAAAAAATCTAATTTTCAGCTGGACAAGCAGAGAGTTCATTGGATATCAAGTATTGAGACATCAGCTGTGTGGTTATCTGGACATTATTTTAGAAGGTTTGCTGTGGTGTGTGTGTGTGTGTGTGTGTGTGTGTGTGTGTGTGCGTGCGTGCGTGCGTGCGTGCGTGCGTGTGTGTGTGTAATTGTGCCCTACAATTGGTTGGCACTCCATCCAGTGTATACTCTGCTTGGAAGTTCCTTGGCATATGCATACAGGATATGTGGTATAGATGAATGAATGAATGAATGAATGAATTTTCTAACATTAAGACAAGAATTAAGACAATCACTTGATTAAAGTACAATCCCCTCACCCTTTCAGCTCATCATATCTATCAGTCAGTCATTATATCTATCACCATGCTTATACTGTAACAAATGTTAATGGGATACTGTGATTATACTGTATATAATAACTAGATGTTATAAACTGCATTTGTAATTTTAGTTTGTGCTTTTTTACTGTTATATTGCTTATATTTTTCTTTTACAATTTCATGTTCTGTTGTTTTAATATAGACTCCTAAACCCCCAAATTCCGACCTAATTTTAGCATTGTTATAACAGATGGTCATGTAAAATACAGTAGTCTGTGTACAGAACATAAACAAGGCTGATTAATTAGAGAGAGAGAGAGAGAGAGAATATAAGATCCAGTCATATAACACAAAATCACAATCCAAGCAAACCCAGAAATTAGAGATCAACAATAAAAAGAATATCAAGGTTCTAAACCAGAACTGAAATCTGTAAATGTTGAGCAGGAGTAACGCATGCATATTCTCTTTATACTGTACATATAGATGAGGAAGTTGCATCTAGCTTCCCCATGGCAAACTATTAGACTGTATTAGGCTGGATTGTGCCCTCTGTCGAAATGGAGGCATAGTATCCTGGTTAGTGCTGGTTCAAAGGCTGATGGCTTTCTTTACACTTTGCAAATTGCATACTGTATAAATATACGTACATATAAATTCTAGGCTCTCATACAGTAGACTCTGTATTAACAATATTCTCTAGAGGTCATTTTAGGGGTATTTGTTTCTTTTGTTGTGTCTGACTTGCATTATGGGTTGTATGTTTATTTGACAACCTAAGGCCAAAGGTTATATCAGTGTAACACAAGGAAAGTAACAGATATTCAGTCATGGCTTATGCGCCTGCTAACGTTTTCTGTAGCTGACATATTTTACTTGCCAAATCTTTTTCAATCTGGATTGAAAGTGATAACTGAAGAAGAAAATAGCTTTCCTCCCCAACTTTTCTGTCAAATTGCATATGTTAAAAAAAGCAAGAGTCTTGAACTTGAAAAATAAAAAAGTCTAATATGATTGATGAACTACAGTGCTGTGAAAAAGTATTTGTCCCTTCCTGATTTTTTTTTTTTTTTGGAATATTTATTACCCTTAAATGATTCAGATGAAACTAATTTTACTATTAAACCAAAATAACCAAATGACATTACAAAATGCAGCTTTTGAATGATGATTTCATTTATTAATGCAAGAAAACTGTCTAAATCGACCTGGCTCTATGTGAAAAATCGAAATCATGCTTGAATCATGAACAAACAGTGATTTTTGGTATTTCACTTGCCACACTCATGCCTGATTACTGACATACTGTACCTTTTGAATCAAGAATTAATTTAAATAGAATTAAAGTATAGAAACAGAATATATTTGTAGGCTATGAAAATGTCAAACACAGTGGTGCTAAATGTGAAATGATTAATTCTAAAGTCTGAAGATTGTTTTAGGTTAACTCTATTCATCTGCCATAGTGTGAATACCAATGTGCAGAATTAATTCCTCAGTTCACTCACATAACTACCGATCTCGTAGTACATGTATATGTAATGTATCCACTAAGCCAAAAACAGTGAATGCACAAAATTTTCTGTTAACCTGCTGATAATCAGGAAGAGTGACATAGATTTTTTAAAAATTGTATTCAATGCCAAGAGAAAATATCCACAAAAATATTTCATTCTTTTTTAATCCCATACCACCACCCCCTCCACTGCGGAGGACTTCAACTTCGCTGAAGTTTAATACAATATTCAATAAATATATAAATAAAGCATAGCAAAACAAAGAAATATGTACATATTTACAATAATCCCTCTACAAGAGGTTATATTTGTGTATTTTACAGTTTAAAATTTAATTAGAATAAATACATGACTAATAAAGGTATTAGTTATATACARAAGTCCAATATTTTCCAAATATATACATCTCCATTTGTCCACCCAGATCCTGGCTCTCATCATCTCATCATCATGCAATGATCTGTCAGGAAGAGAAAGTGATCAAAGTAAAGCTTTTGTGTTTCAGTCTGGAAATGAATTTGTATTGGAATGAACTTGTTACTGCTTTTTGGGTTGTCAGTTAACTGTTACTATTAGAGGTTTTAATTTGGATGGACGCATTCTTGTAAAGAACAACAATTAAAATGAAACAGGGAAAAAAATCCATAATACACTGCAAAATTCCCCGTGTTGATTTAACACCCCAAGTGTTTATATATGACCTAATGGTCACGAATGTACTCTGAAAGTGTTATTCTGGGTGTTAATTCAAGACTAAGGATTTTGCTGTGTACTTTTACTCCATAAATACATTTTTATCTGAATAATACAGCAATTTTGATGTGTAAGCAATTTAATAGACTAAAAAGTGAAACTCTTACACCCTTATGAAATCAACCGTATGAAATCAATATAATGTGATCATATGTAATTATATGATCACATGTGAACAACATGTAAAGGTGCATTTGAACATACCTTGAAATTGAATATGTGAATCTTACATGAAAATTAAAATAAATGAATCATACTTGCAGTAACTAAGTACATTTACATCATTACTGTAGTTAAGTAGAGTTTTAAAGCACCTGTACTTTACTTGAGTAGTTTTATTAGTGGATACCTTTTACTTTTACTCCCCTACACCCGGCAACAAATATCTGTACTTTCTAAGCACAGTGGTGTGTAGTATTTGAACCGGTAATATCACCACCGGCTGACTTTTACATGTAATTGCATGATTTGCTCTTGCTCCATAAAACGCTCAATTATTTAGCAGGTGTTTGAAATCAGAAGAGGAAGTGGTTTCAGATAAACCCTTTGGAAGGAGAGAGAGAGTGAGAGAGAGACTTAAAGACTCAATACTCAATACTTTTGATACATAAGTAATTCAAAGGTAAGATTTTGTACTTTTTCTCAAATACAAATGCCAAAGCGTGACTTCTACTTTTACTTGAAAAAGTATTTTACCGGTCATATCTCTACCTTTACATAAGTATCGGAATGTGTAGTTTGTCCACCACTGCTCACTTATGAAAACTCGATATATGAAATGTTTTCTGTAATGGTGAAGTGAATTACGGCCAGCAAATTATAGGCYGTGTTTACCTCGTCTATATTCTCTAAAGTCACATCGATATCCATCTTCTCTACATCCACATCCACATCCATTTCTTCCACATCCACATTTTCTTCTCCCAGATTTAGCATCTGAAGGAGTTCACTGATACCACAGATGTCATCATGTGGCATCTGAGTAAAGAGTAAAATACATATGATGAGTATTATACAAAAAAAAAAAAAAAAAAAAAAAAAAGTAATAAAATACGATATATGTATATATATATTTTTCTAATAGATATTTTAGTTTAAAAAGGCTAATTAACTATTTATTAACTTAAATTTATCTAATACAAAATAAGTATAGAAAGATAAAAAAAAGGGTCCACTTAGTCATTGCTGTTTTTATTCACTACATGGATGGTTCTCCAAAGCTCGGTTCAGGCTCTAGCTGCTTCAGTGTGTTGTGAGTATCTAGGTATAAAAGAGTGAGAATAGAAGTGTAGTGTGGACAGGACGGAGGTGTTACATCCAGAGCCGCAAGGTTTCGTTGCTGTGCCAACTATGCTTTGTTTATTTACTCTCACAATCACCTGACGCTGCTAATCAGAGCTCTGCTGTAATTGGTTGATTAGTCAGAAGAGAGAGTATTTGAACCTGCTGTTGTGAAGCTTTAAGCTTGTAGATTTGGTGTTGCTTTACCTTCATTATGTTGAGACTACTGAAGTAGAACTTCTGTCTCTTATCTTATTTAAATCCAGCTCTGTTTGAGACTTCAAAAAGAGAACTTAACTTTTAATGTAAACTGATTTATTTCATGTCTTCATAATTTCTAGATGGAATTAGTAGGAAGGTGGGTGTCATTTAGTTTTGTATTATCTTCTTTACTCCTAGTTACAGTAAGTTAGATAGGGAGTTCCAGTAGCTTAGCCTGCTGTATTTTCTTTCCTTTTCTTTGTAGCTTAGCCAGTTGGTTCTAAATGAGTTAGTTTTTTCATGTAGTGTTAGGTATTTTGACCATGCCCCTTTCTGAAGCTAATACACCTTCCGTGATTTTCTCTGCTGTTGCACATTCATTCATCATTATCCATATATTTTTCTGTTGCGGTCCTCCCCTAGATCTTCAGTCAACCACAATTGCTACAGAATGAATTCCCTGTCATTTTGTTTCAGATATTTGTGACTTGAAATCAAGCTCAGTACAGTTTAATGGATGTTTTGTGTGTGTGTGTGTGTGTGTGTGTGTGTGTGTGTGTGCAGGGGGATAGATTAAAGGAAGAGAGGAAATTCCCTCAGAATAAAACAAAAAGAGAGCAAAATGGTTAAAACAAATAGAAATTTCATTTTGTAACAAGGAAAGTACTTATTGAAATTTAAAAAATGATTAAAAAGAAAGTCAGACGGACRGCATACCACTACATCCATCTCTTCTACGTCCAGACTTAACTGCTGCATCTGCTTAATGAGCTGAAAACAAAGACATGTATTATAGGTATACATACACATGTAATATAATATGTAAGCATTTCCACTTTTGAAAATAAATATACAAATACATGTGCATACCTGTGTACAAACATTCATACATTAGTCTTCATATTTAAACAAAACTTAAGCTTTTATTAATAAATAGTTAATATTGACATCTCACAAACGCATTCTGGTGATTAATCCCATGTCCATCATTAGTAACGGAAACTGTTTACATTAATTGGAGACAACTTAGATTATGTTAAATTATAGGCCATATTTAATAATTAATTAATTAATTCTCTCCGATTATGACATTTCATGAACAAATGATTTATTGTTGCTCTTAACTATATCTTACTGCTTAAACTGGTGCTAAAATAAACAATAATTACTTCAGAACATAAAGGATTTATTGTGTACTGTATTTTCTGTACATTTAGTAGAAGCAGTTATTTCAACCCCTTTTATAATCACCTTTAGGAATTCTGGTTTGCCTGCCATCGCTGCTTTGAAGGAAGTGATATGTATGAACAATTCAGTCTTTAGAAACCAAACTGCAAGAAAAATAAAAATGGAGAATGTTGCATCTCAGCATTTATCAATTTTCTTTCTTAACAAGATTTATACAAAAAAGCCCAATAGTATATTATTATTATTATTATTATTATTATTATTTTTTTTTTTGACTTAGGACCTACCTGTGATTCTCAAATGTCTTAACTCTCAAGTTTATTTGTTCAGATGTGACTATTTAACCTCTAACAAAAAAGTTTCCTCCTCCACCCTTCATGGTGTTGTGATGTCACACTTGAGAAATAGAAACTGATAAAGAGCACAGACTCCTCTATTTCACTTGCAGATACAACCTGAAATTCCATTCAACAATGTAATGTTTGTACTGTTAAATGTCTGTAATAATAATCTCCTGCATCATACTTTCAGTTTGTTTAAGCTTGCAAAATAGAAACCTAACTGAGAAACAGAAACCTACCTGGGAACAGAAAGTGAAGTGGTGCACATATGGATTTGGATGAGAGTGTAATGTGTAATGTGTACTTTTAAGAGTAGTTTTTCATAATAACTCAGTTACTGACAAAGCACAGCCATCATCAGCCAATTAGTATTTAACAAAACATTTCAATTAATTAAAATTGCAAATAGCTACCTGGATACACACTAAAAAATGCTGGGTTGTTTTTACTACCCAAACGCTGGGTTGCCTC
>QMIH01005188.1:0-11396 GCA_003987875.1 Clarias batrachus
GTTTTGTAATTAGTGGCTTAGTAGGGAGTCGACAACATTTTGTTTACACCCTGTTTTCTCTTGGTTTGTGGTTAGCAAGGGAAGAATTTTGTATTTCTTTTTCTTTAGTTTTGGTGCAGGCTAGTTGTTTCACTTTGGTACTAGGTAGAGGGCATTTTGTTTATTGTTTTGGCCTTGTCGGCTTCTGAAGCTCACAGCCAACTTTTGGGGATTTGCTTATTCACCTTTTGTAAATAAACACTAAGCAAATACACTTTTGGTCTCACCCCCTTTTTTTCTTTTCTTTTTCATTCCTGTTACAGCCCAACCTAGACCGGGGTGTAACAGTAATATCTTTGGCTGTGGATTGGAGTTTGGGGATTTATTACATACATTATTTTAATTGTAAAATTGTCAGCTTGCAGTTTCCACAGTGAGAAATGTAGTTAAGAAATGGCAGTTCAGGGAACTGTAGAGGTCAAGATGAGATCTGGAAGAACAAGAAAACTCTCGAAAGAGAACTGCTTGTATGCTGGTCAGAAAGACAAATCAAAACTCCCATTTGACTGCAAAAAACCTGCAGGAAGATTTAGCAGATTCAGGAGTGGTGGTGCACCGTTCCACAAGACCTTCACGGTAGAGTCATCTAAAAAATGACTAATCTATAAAATCCAAAGTCAGACGTATGCGACTGATCATCTACAAAAGCCTGATGCGTTTTGGAAACAAGTGCTGTGGACTGGTGAAATTAAAGTAGAACTCTAAAAAAAAGCATTTCCTGAAAAGAACACCTTGCCAACTATTAAGTATGGGGGTGGATCTATCATGCTTTGGGGTTGAGTTGCAGCCAGTGGGACAGGAAACATTGCACAGGTGGAGGGAAGAATGGATTCCTCTAAATACCAGCAAATTCTGGAAGCAAACATCACATCATCTGTAAAAAAGCTGAAGCTGAAAGCTTCTGCTTCAGTCTCACTATTAGAGAATGTGTCTTACTGAGGACCAGGTCATGTGACTCTCAGAGACTATCTTACCACAGTGTCTCCAGTTTACAGTGAGGATTCTCCAGTACAGCACAGAGACACATCACTCCTGAGTCTCCTACTTTATTGTCAGACAGATCCAGTTCTCTCAGGTGTGAGGGGTTTGATCTCAGAGCTGAAGTCAGAGCAGCACAGCCTTTATCTGAGACATCACACAACCGCAACCTGTAGAGAGACACAATGACACACTCTTCATCACCAGATTTTAATCTTTATTTATAACTTCATTTAAAGCTAAAAACATACAGTACACTATAAAAAAGTCCAAACTTTACCGAAAATAACTTTAACATTTTATAGTAGTTTTCCTTTTTTTAAAAACTACATAAAAATCTCTGTCTAAAAAAAAAATAGACATTATCTGTAAATTATTAAGTCAACTTTTTTTTAGGTATTATTTCAATACTCAATACTATTTGGAATGACAAATAATATAAATTAAAAATGGTTTCTTTGTCGATAAAAAACACAGAACTTCAGACGCAGCATGTGTGTGTTTGTCCCTCTCTCCTGGTTTGGGGCTGGGCGGTAAGCATATGGAGGTGCGACAGATGCATCTAGCAATAATCTTTTAACTAATATTCACCGTAATTTGGAGGCGCATTTTAAATCATACAATTTGGGGGATCATCTGGACCATTTACTGTATCTCTGAGGAGATTAATTGTTCCATTTTCTATTTTTCTTCCTTGGTCCGAAAATTTAGAACTATAACTGTATTTTAATGAAATCTAATTAACTGTTCTGTGGTGTTTTAAAAAAAAAAACTTTATAAAATCTTTGCTAAATCAGCCTCATTAGTTTGTTTCTGATGTATTTTTTAAAAAAGCTTTTGTTCGGATTTCTCTCTGGGCGGAAGATACATTAATTAGCATTTTCTTTTCTTCAGCCAAACAAGCTTTGGTCATGTCGTAGAGCTAATTAATTCTGTTAATAATAATAATAAAAAAAGAAATCCCTACTGTGGTTTAAATCTTGTGACACGTTTTAACTTTTTAATTAAACTTATGAAAAATAAAAGGTTATAAAATTGTGGCAAGTGTAAATGATTGTGGAACATAAACACATTTTTTTTCATAAACTGCCAATTATCTTTGTGTGTGTGTGTGTGTGTGTGTGTGTGTGTGTGTGTGTGTAATCAGATTATACTATCCCTTTTTATCCCTTTTTACACAAAATAAACATTATTATTAATAAACATTAAAGCATCATTTTAATAAGCATTTTTTAATTTCAGCTTTAAGTCCAATAAAATGTTTCTAATTTGCATTTTCCTGCTGATTTCAAACCCTTCAGCTCTCACACAGTGCATTTAGTTTGTGTTGCAGGTGCAGTTTGATTCACATCCTGTCTGCCACTTTTTCTCCTCGCCCCTGTTTCCTCCCCGTCTGCACACCTGTCTCGAATTCTCCACTGATTACTCCAGGATTTAAACATGCTTCAAGAGAATGTGTCTTACTGAGGAGCAGGTCATGTGACTCTCAGAGAGATGATCTTACCTCAGTGTCTCCAGTTTACAGTGAGGATTCTCCAGTACAGCACAGAGACACTTCACGCCTGAGTCTCCTACTTTATTATTAGTCAGATCCAGTTCTCTCAGGTGTGAGGGGTTTGATCTCAGAGCTGAAGTCAGAGCAGCACAGCCTTCATCTGAGATAACACACAACCGCAACCTGTAGAGAGACACAATGACACACTCTTCATCACCAGATTTTCATCTTTATTTATGACTTAATTTAAAGATGATGTGGTTGTAAAATTATGTTATCATTTGGAATGACAAATAAGGAACATGAACACAATTTTTTCATAAACTGCCAATTATCTTTGTGTGTTTGTGTGTGTGTAATCAAATTATACTATCCCTTTGTGAGACACAAAATAAACATTATTATTAATAAACATTAAAACATCATTTTAATAAGCATTATTATTATTTTTTAATTTCAGCTTTAAGACCAATAAAACGTTTCTTTTCTGCTTTTTCCTGCTGATTTCAAACCCTTCAGCTCTCACACGGTGCATTTAGCTTGTGTTGCAGATGCAGTTTGATTCACATCCTGTCTGCCACTTTTTCCCCACTCTGTCACCTTCCCTTTACCTTAGTTTTTTCTAGCCTGTCATCTGTCCTTTCCCACACCCTTGTTTGCTTCCCGCCTGCACACCTGTCTCGAATTCTACACTGATTACCCCAGGATTTAAGCATGCTTAAATTGTTAGATGATTGAGTGTTTTGTTGCCTCGATTCTCTTGCATTTGGTTCCACTGCTTTCCAGTTGCCAAGTTCATTTTGTTTCCTCTTTTTCTCATCTCTCGCCTCTCGATTTGGATTGTCGCGTCGCTGTTTGATCTCCTGGCTTTGATCTCGCATTTCTTTGTTTTTGATCACGGCTTTGGTTTAAAGTTTTTTTTGGATAGTTGCTTCGCTGCTTGATTTTCCGGTTACCGATCTTATGCTCCATCTTATGACTACGGCTCTTTTTTTGTTATTTGGCTCCAAAACTTCTCTGACTGATTCATCAGTTTTTGCCCCTTGCTTCAGTTTTTCGACCACGCCCCGGCCTGCATTGTGTTCATTCATCAGCGCTTGGATTCATCTCGTTCTGCCCTAACCCGTGACAGAATAATCCAGCCAGCGATATAAAACCAGCAGATGTTGACAGCATGAGATTGGTGATGGAGAGTCAAGGCGCTCATCTCGGAGCACACCAGCAGGAGCTGCTCAGCACCAAGCAAGTTGACGTCATGACTCAGCTCCAACGGCTCCAGCTCTCTCCAGTGCGGGGCAGGGACTCCTGCATGCAATGTGAACTAGTCTCTCCAGAGAGGCGGGAGGCAAGCTATTGAAACTCTGCCAACGTTGCTGCTCGGCCTACAAGTACACCATAGAGTTCTCTGTCAGAAGCACTCAAAGACGAAATAGTCTCCCAAGAACTCCCCTCCTCGCTCCAAGAGCTCATGGATCTGGCCGGCCAAATAGGTTCACGTTTTCGGATATGAGCCAGACATCACTACTCAAACTCCCCCCGAGACCCCCTTCACCACGAGCCTGCGAACAGGAGGAGCGCATGCAATTAGGGAGGACCTGCATCTCACCTGAAGATTGACGATGACTCAGAGTGGAAGGGGCAAGTTTTTACTGCATAAAGTCGGATCACCAACTTACATACATCTGACCCAAAGACTCTGTGACAAATCATCAGTGTGCAGTGWAAAGAAAMAATCTTCCTCCTCAGGACATTGATGATGAACCTAAAACYTCTGCTTCAGTCTCACTATTAGAGAATGTGTCTTACTGAGGAGCAGGTCATGTGACTCTCAGAGAGAYGATCTTACCTCAGTGTCTCCAGTTTACAGTGAGGATCCTCCAGGACAGCACAGAGACATTTAACTCCTGAGTCTCCTACTTTATTATTAGACAGATTCAGTTCTCTCAGGTGTGAGGGGTTTGCTATCAGAGCTGAAGTCAGAGCAGCACAGCCTTCATCTGAGACATCACACGCACACAACCTGTAAAGAGACACAATGAGACACTCTTCATCACCAGATTTTAATTTTAATATTATTATTTGAAATGACATCACCTGTTTATTCTAATTAACAATGTAATTAAAATGATCACACTGAGTCTCATATTTCATTTCTCTCAGCAGATGTGTGTATTTACAGTATATTGCTACATAATCAAAAATGAAAAAGTGTAATATATGGGGACAAACAAAAATAATACATTAAAAGATATTATGTAAAATCTAAATATTTCAATAGAAAAATAACTCATGTCTTGTATAAACCAGATTATTTGCTAATAATTTATGTTTAAATAGATGCTTAATTATAAATCTAAAAGAAAGTAAAAAATGTCTACAAAATAGATCCATCAGGTTTCATTTAAGTCTTATATTTTGTTTCTCTCAGCAGATGTGTGTATATTTATAGTATATTGCTGCATGATCAAGTATAAATATTTTTAATTAAGTATAAATCATTAAGTATAAATTTAAGTATAAATCATTAAATTTCAAAATATGTCTTCAAAATGTCTTGTGTAAACCACAATAAATTGCTAATAATTTATTTTTAAATAGATATTGTTTAATTATAATTATAAAATTCTAAAGTAAGACTGACATAAAGAGAGTGTTTTGTGGATTTCAGGAAGAATCTTGCAAAAAAAGTGTAAAATTGACAAAATTCACAAAATAACAAATCATCAGTTTTACACTTTATTTTGTCCTCCTCTCAGAAGCAGGTGTAAATTAAGTGTTGTTGTAGGGATTGTCAGGTCCACGGTTTTAATGAGGAATTGCTCTACTTTCGCAGTAATGTTACGATATTGAGTTTAGTTGTTATTTTGTGTCTGGTTATGTGTTCTTTTTCTCACTTGGGGGGTGGGGGTAGAGGGGGGGTGGTATCTTCCCTTGTTGTTGCAGGTCCCACCCTCTTCAGTGTGCCTGCAATCTATTGGTTGCTGCCCTGCCTGTCCTTTGTTGGTCCCGCCTCCTGCCAGATGATTGAGTATACAGGAAACCCAGAGGCCTACTTAGGGCCTTCAGACCACAATACTACAGGCCGTGTCTTTGCTTACTGTTTTTCTGTTGATCATTTGTAAAACTATATTGTGTATGACCTCGTGCAACTGTAATGCTGCATATATGGTTCCGCATGGTATAACTATACATAGCATCTTATAAAACAAAATGCAAATAACAAAACACACAACCAGCAAAAAGTTTTGTGAAGTTCACATAAATTAGTTTACAATTATTAACTTGGCTACATACTCCCCCTTGAACTTCACAAAATTTGTTCATAAAGGTGAGTATCTATTATAATCCTTACAGAGCTCAACAGTCAATTAATACACAAGTCACAGCAGCACATGCCTCCCATTCAACAGAGAAAGTGATCCAAATGGGTTGATCAGGACCATTAAGATCCACTCGCTAATAAAGTGCCTTAAACACCATTATATAAAAGACTTCAGACATCAGACAGTAATACGTAAACTTCTAATCTCATGCACTTCGAAAAGATAGACTCACTCATATGAATTCAACCAACTTATGACAATAGGGATTTTGCAAACTCACTGACAGAACTTGTTGTCTTTACGCTTTGTGTCATGTTCTGAATCAATCTATTCACAGGCTTCACAAATCTACCAAATCTAGTTCTGATTCTAAACAAGGCCTGATTAAAAGATGAATCTATGGATGAAGAGGGCATCACCTCGTTGTTAACCAAACCTCTCTCTAACTCAGATGCTATATTGTCACAATCTGTCTCTGCATTACTTGAACTGATGGAAACATTATTGCAAGAGGCAGATACATCCTGTACTGCAGTAAAATCAGCCTTTGAGGGATCTGGGTTCACTGCCAATGAGACAGCCCTCTCTGACTCAGAAGGAACACTATTGGAGACATCACCTGGGGTGGTCTCTGCGACCCAACTAGCAGTTCGATCTCCATTGTTGCATAAGGGTACGGGTACTACAGTATCGCTCAATGCTGCTTCACTGCAGGTGCCATCTGAATCACTGTCATCACTGAATGAGGGCTCTAGTTCTCCAACCTCAATCGGCAAGAAGTTAGCTTGAAGAAGCAAGTTCCTGTGGACAATTTTTTTTTGTCCAGTATTTGCATTGCGGATACGGTAAGTGTGACACTCAGGATTTAGATCAACAACAATGTAGGGTATAGACTCCCATTTGTTTGCAAGCTTTCGCTGGCCACGTTCTCCTTTATTTGCCAGCAAAACCTGGTCACCAATTTCAATTTTACATCCCCTTTTTTTCTTGTTATACAATTCAGCTTGCCGTCTTTGGCTGGCTTCGGCATTCTTTTGAGCAAGAGACAAAGCTTCCTTCAAGTCGTCCCTCACCCATCTACCATACACATCATAATCAGCAATGACACAATCCCTTTCTACACTACTGAACATAACATCCACAGGAAGCTTGGGAATTCTGCCATATATTACGTAGAACGGTGCGTAGCCAGTTGACTCATGGGTGGTGCAATTATAAGCAAAGGTCAAAGTCTGCAACATTTGGGGCCACTTTTGCTTACTCCTAGGTGGCAATGACCTTATCATGTTACCCAGGGTCTGGTTAAATCGTTCGACATGGCCGTTGCCCATTGAATGATATGCTGTTGTTCTGGACTTTTTAACACCAGCGATTTCCAAGAGATCATGCATCAGCTGACTTTCAAAGTTGACACCTTGATCCGAATGGATCCTTTCTGGAAAGCCAAAGATACAGAAGAACTTGTCCCAGAGCAACTTTGCCACCTGCTTTGCAGACTGGTTTCTACATGGGAAGGCACAAGCCAACTTAGTAAAATGGTCAGTTATGTAGCACGTCTACATTACGACCACTGCAATTCTCTGCAGACCAGAAATCTATGCAGACCAATTCCCAGGGGCATGATGTTTTAATGCTCTCCAGGGGAGCTCTAGCTTCTGGCTCAGGTGTCTTGCTCACTACACATCGCTTACAACATTTAACACGCTCTTGCACATCCCGCTCTAAACTGACCCAGAAGAACCTTTGTCTTGCAAGGTACAAAGTCCTGCCCTGAGCTTGATGCCCAGCGTCATCATGAATTCCCTGAGGAACCTGTCTTACAAGGGAAGCTGGAACGACATACTGCCATCTCCTCTTACCCATCAAGACATCCTTGGACACTCTGTACAGTACTCCATCAATCATTTTAAACTTCTCCAACTGTTTCAGGGTTTTGAGCACAATGTTTCTTTTGCTCTTTCGCGTCTGGATGGCTCCTTTCCTCTACTCACGTAGAGTAGGACTCTTGACAAGACCCTATCACCTTGCTGCTTCTCTTGCAATTCACTCAGTGAGAACACTGAAAGTGGACCAAAACCTGGAGGCAACAACTGATGGGTATGCTGTGTGAGCCACTCGACAGCTCTAACGCTTGCGCCTACCTCCCACTGTGTGTGAACATCAAGGATAGCTGACACTTCAGCACAAGTGAGCAAACAGTACTCTGAAGCTGTAGAGGAAGGATGTTCAACACGACACGTATTTGCACTTGCCCTAAAGGCATCCTGAATGGTGTCCTCATGAATATTTTCAGACTCTTTTAACAGGGAACCATATGTCTCTGACATCAGCCTCTGGCCAACACTTTGATGGACAAAAGGTTGTCTGCTTAGTGCATCAGCGACAACATTTTTGCTGCCAGGTATATACTGAATACCAAAATTATATGGGGCCAGCTTAGACACCCACCTCTGCTCGCATGCGTCCAGTTTGGGTTTTGTCAGAATGTACGTTAACGGATTATTATCTGTCCAGACAGTGAAGTTGTGGCCTTTCAGCCAATGACTAAATTTGTCGCAGACTGACCACTCCAACGCCAGAAATTCCAGACGATGGGCAGGGTACTTGGTCTGTGCATGACTGAGGGCTTTGCTTGCGAAGGTGATGGGAGGAGCTTTTGTTTCACCATCCAGTACTTGTGAGAGTACGGCCCCTAAACCATCTAAAGATGCATCTGTAGACAAGATGAATGGCCTGCTAAAATCCAGGTGAGCCAGTACGACAGACTCTAATAGAACTGACTTCAATTTCTGGAAAGCTTCACTATGTTCTTGCTTCCAATCACCAGGTTTCAGCTTTAAAACGTGCATCACCCCTTAAAAAGGTCTTTTTCCCCTTTGGTGCAGCTGTTAGACTTAACAAAGGCTTGCGATGCTGGAGCAGTTTTGAATAAACTTCTGGTAATACATCACCGTCCCTAGGAATTACTTTATTTTCTTCTGCGAGGGTGTTGCTCCAGCCGCCATCATAAGGTCTCCTTCGGACACAACTGATATGGCACTAACCTTATCTGGATCCGTCGCCACCCTGGTGCTGTCAATAATGTGGCCCAGAAATTTCACGGTTCTCCTGAGAAAATGGCATTTCTTAGGGGCCAATTTAAGTCCATGTGCCCTGAGCCTAGTAAACACAAGCTCCAGTCGCTTGATGGCTTCCTCTTCATTAGGAGCATACACCAGAAGATCGTCAAGATTACAGAGCAATGTGAGGAAATTCTGGTCCCCAAAGATGTTGGTCATGAGCCTCATAAAGCTGGCTGGACTGTTACAAAGTCCCTGWGGCAGAYGATTAAATTCATATAGGCCCATAGGAGTCGTAAAGGCAGTGAACTTTTKRTCTTCYTCAGACATGACGATATTATAAAACCCTGAGGTCAAGTCCATTGCACTAAAGAAGCCATTACCTCCCAAAGCTGCTAAGCAGTCTGCCTGATGAGGTAAGGGGTTGGCATCCTTAACAGTCAGGGTGTTCAGCCAACGGTAATCCACACACACTCTAAGATCTCCAGCTTTCTTCCATACTAACACAAGCGGTGAAGCCCATTCACTATAAGACTTGTGAATAATCTCCTGCTCCTCCATCTCTGAGAGTACACTCCTCAACTTCTGATACTGGGCTGGAGGGACACGTTGATAAGGAAGCCTGAAGGGTCAATCATCCGAAAGATGGATGCGATGGACAAAATCCTTGGCCTTCCCACAATCTAACTTGTGCTTTGAAAACACATCCTCATGCCTCTCGATGAGCTGCACTAACTGACTTTTCCAATAAGAGGACTCGATTGAATATCTCACACGATTCAATATCTAGGTCTCCAAGATTGCATTTCTGCAAGCTTTCACAGAGATCAGGTGTAGAACAACTTCCTCTATCATGACCAACACCTCCAATAATGCTTTGGCCCTGCACATGCTTTTGGTCCATCTTACTTTGGTGATCAGGATACGCATCAAGGTCCTCAACCGCCACAACAGAGAAAACATCAGCGATTTTGGAGTTCTTTCTCAGCGTTATCGGCTCATCAAGGGGGTTCATGATCCTGACCGGGACCCATCCATCACCAGACATAGAGGCTATAACTCTTCCCACCATGATGCTTTTCTTGTGGGTCTGTGCTTTGGGGGGGGCTCACTCATGATAGTGCTACCCATAGAGATAGGAACGTTTGCTGGAAGCCTGCCCCATACAAGGTGTTCTTGTTGGGGTAACAGAGTGACAGTCTGAGCCAGTTTTGCAGTGCCCACTATATCAGGGATCTCGTCACCCTTCCACCTGTTAATACCCGACAGCATGTTTAAGAACTGCTCGATTTCAGGCTCTCCAGTCGTCTCAGGACGGTTCATGACGTTCCAATAGCCAGAGGCTTGCTTGATTTGGGGAAGCAAGAATTTAATGACATTTGTCCCTAAACTTAGTTGATCCTTCTGTCATTTGTCCCTAAACTTAGTTGATCCTTCTGTCCTGGCACAACCAGTGTAGGTACACTTACTAATTTTCCATACACATTCATTTTTAACTGGTGCATCCCACGCAGTTTGACCTTAACATCACCACACCCAACAAGAAGAATGTCAACTGCGGCTGATCAACTTGCGCAGGCATACCCTTACTTAACAATTCACGTTCTGTCTCTTCATTAATGGTGCAAGCCATAGATCCGCTATCTAGCAGTGCTTGGACTACGACACTATCATTTATAAGTACTGAGGTATAGAACAGACTATCTGACTTCTCTAGCTTGGTGATGTTTTGAAACAGGACGATATTGCTAGAGGCAGATTTACAACACTCTTCATAAACAGATAAATGATCATCATCTTTAGTGAGGGTTTGATGCTGCACACTCACATAGTCCCCTCCCAAATGTGAGTGCATTAGTTTCCCTGAGCATGCTGATCAGGAGTAGATGGTGTGTCAGGATTAACAACTTTGCGACATTGTCTTTGCTGATGTCCAATCTCGAAACATGACAAGCATCTCCTTTCTCGCATGCAGTGCGAACGGGTGGAATGATTCCTGTCACCACAGACTCTACATGGAGACATGCTGCGCCACTGAGCTGCTCTTGGCTGTGAAACAGGAGCAGTGTGACTTGTACGCTCCAGCACCCTTTCTAGCATACTCAAGACACACTCTAATGTACCAGCTTTTGAAGTCCCAGGCTCAGCAGATTTTGAAAGACTTTCAGGGACATAAACAGGTGCAGCTGGGTTCAAACACTCTTCCTTTGGAACAATGTGAGGGGGGTTTGACACTTTAGCTGCATTAATGTGGACAGAGTTCATGTGTTACTAGCTGTCTCTTGGACTGAACATCCCTCTGGTGTTCATCAATGGCCTCCTGGATTTCTGTGACTGTCCATTTGCTAATAGGTTTACACTTAAACACACTGGAGAGGCTTGTTTTTCTTGTGAGATTCCTAATAAGTTTGATGTGTCACATGAACCTCTACCTATTGAAAAAACAAAAATTGGATCCAAGATGGCCGACTTCCAAATGGCCACCATGGTCACCACCCATCT
>QMIH01005192.1:0-11399 GCA_003987875.1 Clarias batrachus
TCCTGTTTAATCCAGGTTTCTGTTAAACATAATATATCAAACTCCTGATCTGTGATAGTTTCATTAACAATAACTGCTTTAGATGCGAGAGATCTAATATTTAACAGTCCTAGCTTCAGATCAGAGGTGCTGGCTGCGCATTCAGTGTGGTCTGATGATGAAGGGGAACCGTCCCTAGTCATCACATGGGGCCTCCAAACGAAGAGATCTCCAAATAAAAGCAATGCAACAGGATGACAAACACACACACACTATAGACTCTACCAGAGTGAGTCATGATTTTCACAAAAACATGGTTAAACAGCAGGATACCAGATAGCGCTATTGATCTAGCCAAACTACTACATTTTCCGACCAGACAGGACGGAACATGACTATGGTGTGACCAGAGGTGGAGGGCTGTGCATTTATAGAAACAAAGCTTGGTGTGCAGAGTCTGTTATACTAGGAAAGTCTGTTATACTAGGAGACATTGTTGGCGCTTTGTTCTCAAGAAGACGTTAACAGAAGCAAGAAATTTAGCTGCTGAGTAGCAATCACATGATTTTAACCCTCCTCACCCCCGCCGGTCTGACGCTAGCAAACTGCAATATGGAGACGAAGATGACAGTTTAATGGACTTCTTATTCAGGGTAAGTGGTGACTTTTTAAAATAAAATTGGTTTGGGTTAGTTTACAGTTTAGTTGGCAGTTTATTAATTTTTTATTGGCCATTTTGAAAATCACTGGCAGCGCCAGCAGCGGTCAGATGTGACTTTAGTTTCATTTTAGGACATCTGTTTACCAAATCTGGAGTTAACAATACAGCTTACTGTCATGGTGACAAACTCACTTTGTCACTCTTTCTCTCAAAAAGACGCTAAAACTTCAGAAATACTATTAACTTTGCTATTACAGAGGCAACACTACCCGAGAAACTGATGAATATAGAGTTTTGTGAGCTCAGGGTATTTCTTATAAGGAGAGTTTGTGCTCTCTGCAAATGACTGAGAGAATCTGACTAGGTGTTCTCTGGATTTGAATTAATTCAGCATTTATTTATTTTTGGATAAGAGTTAATCAGGTGTCCGTTCTTCGTACGTCGCTAACTCAGTTAGCTGGATGTGATTGTTGTGGATTTGTCCTGATCTTGGATTGTTTCGTTCTTCGAAGCAAATCTCGCACTTGCTGTCATAGCAACTTGTCCGTAATCTTAAAGCTGCTCGGGAGCAGGTTTATTTCACGTAAACAGGATTTAGGCGCTCGCGCTCCTGGCGGGTTATGATTGGCTGAAATGGCGAGATCACATCTGATTGGTTAAAGAGCATGACTGACTGACTGACGCGGACTGACTCACGTGGGAAAAGAAAAGTATCTTGTATGAATATATGGATGGATGTATTTAAACATAAATACAGTGTATGTATACATGTGTGTGTGTGTGTGTGTGTGGTCATCATTCGTGTGTTAATCTCCGTGTGTGTGTCTAATCATATGTAACATTCTATCCCCCGATTGCGTCTATATAAGTGGAGGTGATTTTCTCAAATCTGTCTCAGTCATGTCTTGTCCGTTTATGAGAGAGCGACCGGTTACTGAAGGTGTGAGGATTATACACAGAGTTTTTCAAATTCCTCGTGTATTGTGTGATAGACAGTATCCTTTAGCACAGCATGACAATATACTTCTTACTAGACTTCTTCTTCTACTTCACTTTTTAAACCCGATTAAGTTGGCAAAACTCAAAATATTTGAGGTCATCAATTTTTTTTAAGTAATGATGTTTCCAATTTTAAGTAAACAGAACTATCAATATTTGAGTTTGTTGAACTTGTTGCAAATAAAGTAAATTCAATCCATCGCGGGAATCGAACCCGGGTCTTTCGCATGGCTTTTAAACAAACGCACGAACGTGCAATAATCCTAGACAACTCAATCCAGCGATACTAATCATCAACAACAGGTGTGTCGAAGAACCGAATTAGCCGCATCGTAATTAGCGCCATGATCTCATCTTAGATCTGTCAATTCATCTCCGATGTTTCAAGCGACGTACGAAGAATGGACCCCTGCAGGTGATTTCTGTGACTGGAATACAATGTCAGACAGTCCATGAGGGACACAAGCTGGGGTTAGGTGTACTGGAGCTAGCGAGCTAAACACTCATAACCATGTCTGTCTTTTCCCCACTCTGGCCATGACTTGTACATGGTAGCGCAAGCGCTTAGTTAACCAAAGTTGGATAAAAACCAACTGTGTTTAACAGTTAGTAGGAGTAGGTAGGCAGTAGGGCCGCTTCAATACTCAGTAAGTTATAGTTTGGCTTCAGAGTTGCACTAATGCTCATATACGAGTGTTATATCACTTAACTTATTTGTATGAAACCGCATTAAGTAAATTCCCGTTAATTTACTGACAGACAGCAGCTAATGCTAACAAAGTTCAACAGTTTGTTTACATTCAGCACAGCAATTTATTTACATTCCAGAATTCCTATGTCATGATCCGGGTGTTACTACAAGCTAGATCTGGCGGGTGTTGTTGCCGTGGGCAAATGGAGCAGGCATAAATGCAAGGGGTTCTTGAAACAAATAGTCCTTTATTTACAAACTCAAAAACATATACAAAGAAACTAAAACAACAAACTCAAACTATTAGCTAGAGCTCAGGGCTACACACAGGGTCTTATTAGCAGACACAGAGCTAGAGAAAGGACAGGACCAGGGACACAGGGCTAGAGACGGGACAGGACCAGGGACACAGGGCTAGAGACGGGACAGGACCAGGGACACAGGGCTAGAGACGAGACAGGACCAGAGACTGCATCGGTTCGTGGTTAATTGGATTAGTAGCTACACTGAATATTGATATACTGGATGCTGATCTAACCGGGGTAGTATCTATTAGGGTTACAGGCTAACTGGGTTAGTACTGACCTACTACGGGGACCTGAACACAAAAGGCAAGGCATGCATGAGGCTAATCCAAACTAGCAGCTAAACCTACTAGAGACCAAAATCACTAGCAGTCAATCCCACTAGAAGCTAAATCTGCTATCGGTTAAACACTCATGTGGCTACACACATCTAAACAGACACAGAACACTACATACAAAGAACTAAACAAGAGGAAGACCGAGACTGGGGACACACAGAACAGTACTTACACAATAGGAGACACAGCTAAACACTAAACAAGAGCTCCGTGAATCAATCAACACAAGGAACATAAAGAAAACCAATAATATAGCCATCTTGAAAACAATGGTTAAACAATATAAGTAAAATATAAAACTCAAAGAATTTTTAACAAAATCAAAAAGTGATATACATAAATACAAACAATGCTCAACCCAGTTTCCCAGAACAAACTGCTATTTATAAGATTTTTAATGAGCTACCTCGGTTCAGGTGAGCACTGTCATCACCTGACCGAGGTGCCTTCTGGGAAACTGATTCGACCAACAAAAACTACAAAACAGATAAAAATGCAAACAGTGCCCTCTAGTGGTGGTCCCTTACATCCTAAAACAGTATTTTACACACTCTGGTGGTATATAGGGTTATTAATGTCTTTTATTTTCAGCAAAAATAGATATTCTGTCAAATTTATTCATCTTTGTTTTTAGTAAATTCTCTTGTTCTCTTTAACCAGAGCTGTGCAGTGGAGGATTGGCTCAGAGGGCTGATGGCTGGCCTTTTGGAGCTGCCTTTTTTATATTATGTTTGTGTGTTTTAATTGTTGGGGTATTCTTAAAAAACAATGAAAAATTGGCCTAAAAAAACATTTACTTGAACGAACAAAATCAATGGGCTAAAATAGGAGATGACTTTGTTTTAAATAGACAAAGAGTTGGGCTATAAAATAAATAATAATTCAATTAAATTCAATTACATTTTATTTGTATAGCACTTTTAACAATTGACATTGTTGCAAAGCAGCTTTACACAATCAAAAGAAGTAAGTTTGTATGAAATGTGAATGTGTATGAATCAAAATGATAAGATTGTCCCTGATGAGCAAGCCAAGGGCGACTCCCTGAGATGGTAAAAGGAAGAAACCTTGAGAGGAACCAGACTCAACAGGGAACCCATCCTCATTTGGGTGAGACCGGATAGCAGGGATTGATCAGCATAATGCTGTATAAGACTGGAAGTTCAATATAACAGGTGTAAAGCGTTTGAGGGGATTCAGAAAAAGTCACAGACATGAGGGCTGATGCAGACACAAAAGACTTGTTTAATTTTTCTCTGCGCCAGATGAAGACAAACAAAAGGTACTCAAAACGTATGAAAGTGAAACTAAAGTCTTATCACAGAGTAGGACTCCATTACTTTAGGTGGAGATTGGAGAGTAGGGAAGACTACAGAAGTGACAGTCCCAGTGTATAATCCAACCTCAAGCGCAGCCGCATGACATGCTGTGGGAGCCTGAGCGGAGGAGACATTATCGAGGATGAGAGGCGTGCGATGGCATTGTCCTTTTTTCTGAGGA
Organism: Clarias batrachus; assembly: GCA_003987875.1. Lineage (NCBI taxonomy): Eukaryota > Metazoa > Chordata > Actinopteri > Siluriformes > Clariidae > Clarias > Clarias batrachus. The sequence goes on from QMIH01005192.1 coordinate 4,474, forward strand.
ATACACGGAGGCCGGCTCTCCGTGGTGTGTGAATCTGCAGATAAAAGAAAAACACATAAGTATTTTGGTTTTAACATCCTACTCACCGGGATACACCACTGGGGCCCTTTTATAGGGAACCGGTGACAGGTGGATGGCAGGCGATTTGCTGTGGCCGATGCCGGTGGTTTGTGTCGCCCCGCCCCTTTTTGAGCTTGTTGGTAGCTGTCCGTGGTGCTGCGTTTGGTAAATAGAGGCTTCTAGACGAGTGAGGAGCTGCTTTTCCATGGGGCGCACTGGTCATGAGCCTGTCGCCACACAGGAGATGTGTTTAAATTAAATTAAGTTTGTTCCTGGAGGCTCAGGTAGACTGTAGGAAATTCCAGTCCTGAGCTATCGAATGACTGAAGTCACAGGTCCCCAGAGAACAGCTGTCTCCATCAGTCAGGACAATCTTCATGGAAACCATCCCCAGCCACCACACGCATCCCAGGCAGACCACAYRRRGCATCCATGCGACGAGATCTCCAACCAGAAGCAGGACTCCAGGACGAGTTAAACAGGTCCAGAGGGCAGAGACGTCTGGATCACCGGCAGTATATCATTAGCTCCAGCATGTACCACTATCTTAGAGAACCTATGCTGACCTAGAGCCCTAAGATTWCCTGCTATGTCCGGTGCTCTGGCTCCCGGGATACACCTGACCGCTGGCGCCCCTGAAGGCCTCGCTAATGTTACATGTCTCAGTATAGAGTCTCCTATAACCAGAGCTCTTTCAGGTTTCTCAGCGGGTGCATCACTGAGGAGAGCGAACCTGTTGGACACGTGAAGCGCAGAAGAGGTGTGCTCCGGTGGGCTAGCCTTAGCGTTAGCTTTGGCTGAACGAGTATGCCGCCGAGTCGTCACCCACTCGCCCCGCTGTGAGGCTCTACTGCCGGAGTCGGGGGATGATTATCTCCACCTGTGGCACCCAGACTTTCCGCTACAGGATTAACGCTGCTCTCGCGCTCTCTAACCCTCTCTAAAGTCTGGATGCGCTCCTCTAATGCTCCTATCTTCTCCGTCAGGGTGCTAACTAACACACATCTATCACAAATAAAATTATCACTAATGACGGAGGAAGAATGTCTAAACATCCTGCACTCCACACACTGARCGAGCTGAAWRGTAGAMATRRTAACGTACCTTTGTGCCGGAGTTGTGATTATTTGGTGATGGATTCGCTTGTTGTTGGTCAGATGATACGCGCGTTCTCCCAAAAGGCGCAAAGAAAACCTCGGAAAAAGTCCAGTAGTATTAAAGCATAAAACTAGTTAATATTGTTATTTAGTATAAACAGAAAAAAATATATATATATAATTATAAAAATAAAATATAATTTAAACGCTGTTACAAACAAACGAGGAACTTTCGCGGGAACAATACGAAAAACAGGAAGCTACGTCACCCCAAGAAACACAGAGCAATTAGCACCATGTAATAGTCAGTGCATTCTCTGTTGGAGTTTCTCACCTTCCACTCCTCCTGTCTTTGTTTGTCTTTGTTCTTTTGATGTAGTTCTTAAAACCCAAAGCATTTATTTATACTGATATATTTATATATATATATGGGTCAAGAACAAATTAGCATATAGAATAGATACATATCATTAATTGTTCAGTGGTTGTTTTTATTTGTTTCTATGACCAAAATGAAAATATTAAAATATTTGTCATGACTCCAGGAACGAGGGCGGACACAGATGCAGGGTTCACGTATTTATTGCGTCTTTGCAAGAACTAGAACAACAAAAAAAAAGACGATTCACAAACAAAAAACCACAATTTTCCTGTGGATAACTCCCCCTGGACTGGTCTGGTGAAAACAAAAGAAAACACAAAAGAAAAGGCGACATTCGTCGCCGGCTAATAGTCGGAAGCCTAGAGTCTGTCARCTTTGAACTTGAACTTAGACACCAGTGTTCTCCCGACGCTCGGGGCATAAATCTCTCAGTCCTGGGGGGAGAAACGAGACAATGTACAGTTCATAATCACACCAACAAAAGACGCGTGCACAACGGTGAACAGACAAGAAGCTACGGGTTCGACCGAAATAAATAGGAACACACAGGGCAGACACAGGTGAACTTGATTTGGTTTAACCAAAAGACAAATACACACGTAGACACACTAGGGGGGGACAAGGAGCCGGCTCAGTAATCCGGTGATCCCGATCTCATTCCCCAAGGCTGAGATGGCACAGATGTGACAATATTAAAATATTAAAATAATAATAATTAATAATAGTCCCTTCACGTAGTTGGTTCAAGTATATGTTCTTTTTTTAATTAAAAACAAATTGGCCTAACAATACCCCAATAATTAAAACACACAAACATGACATAAAAAAACATTAATGGGCGTGTTTACTGTGAAATCTTGACACCCCTTTCTGGCAGGAGACTGCGGGGGGGATCACGGCAGCCACACTCCAGACACATGAAATTTACCATGCCATACTATCGTCTCCCCTGCTGGGTCTTAGTGCTCGTCTCTCACTGGTATAATCAACATCTGTGCATGCGTGTACTGTTTACTATAACACTGTGACCACGCATGTGCACGTAAAACATCTTTTATTTTGTGGTTGTATGTATGTGTGTACAGCACATGTACTGTTTATTATAACACACGTGTGTGCGTGCATGTAAAGCAAAAGAAAGTCTCCATAATATCCATTTTTAACCCTCCACCCCCACCCCCACCCAGCCCCGGCTCCCACATCGCCTTCACACAACCCTGTCGCCACACACAGATACACACACTCTCTGCTCTACACAGAAACTCTGCTCTGTCGTCTGCAGAATTAATAATTTGAGTTTCCTTGATTTTTTATGGTAAAATATGATTTGGTTTACAAGTGTTTTGAAATATGAGCCTGCTTCTCGAATGAATTATGCTCGTAATTCAAGGTTCCACTGTATGTATATATATATAATGTTAGTCACAGTCATTGATCCTTGTGTTCTGTTATTTAAATTTGTCCGAAGAACATGCAATGCTGATTCAAATCTTTGTTTACCTGAAAATTGTCAGTGACATGTCACATGTTGGAACCCTCAAATGAATGAATGGGAACTTAATGGATATGTTTACTCTGAAATTTAGACATGACTTTCTGGGAATAAGAGAAGAAGGTGCTCATTGTAAATGCCTGGCATTCGGATGGAACCTGCTAGGCATTCTATTCATGAAGGCTGTTCTAAATGGCTGCCTCTGTAACATTTCGAGATACCAAACTATCAGCTTGTTCAGTGTGTGAAGTGCAGGATGTCCAGTCATTATTCCTACATCATTAGTAATACTTTTATCTGTAATCAGCATTCACTAGCTCTCATTCTGACAGAGTATACTGCTGGATTAGAGGATTACATCCAGACACTGGAGAAGGTTATTGAGAGGGTTATTGAGAATGTCCAGATTTTTCTCCAAAAACAATTTGGACTTTATACAGTAGCTAAATAAAGTAGTCCATCCCACAAAGGAAACTGCTGCTCTCATTTCGTGCAGAATAACTCATAGACTCAGAACAGGCCTAGTTAATTAGTGATCCTGGGCCAGGGAGCAGACAAAGAGGATGACCTGATTCATCACAAGTGAATCATCACTTATGCTCCACTATATTTAGACTGTGTCTGTATCACAAGATTATCAAAAATGATCAAAAATCAAAAAAGACTAAAAGTCCATTTTAGTAATCCGGTCAATATACAAGGAGAGCATACCTCATGTCACCTTTGATATGAAAACAGAACTGTTAAATATCTCTTACATCTGGTAATCAGTGTTCCTCTTCTAAATATAATCAGTTTTCTTTTTCAGGAAACTAAACACAGGAAACTAAACACAAACACTCAAGCTAACCCTAGACCACACATTTTTCTGTAAAGATGTTGCTCATGCAGTGTCTTTGTTGAACTTGAGTAACAGCGATGATATTGGCTTCTAGACACTTCTTAAAATAATCTATTCATGATAAAGTTAATATCACTAACATATATTAGCAATTTTATGAGCATGTAAAAGTCCTTCCTGGTTGTAAAACAGCTAATAATCAATTATATACAGTTATAATTATAAAACAAAGTCTTAAGTTCATAAATATGAATCAAAAAAGCAAGACTTCAGAGTTATAGCTCTCATTTTTTAAGACTTTATTGTCATAATAATCTTCGCATAAGATTCAGACAAAATCAGATTAAATGTGGCTTGAAATTGATTCTGAATCTGAACTTGAAGATGAATCTGTAAAGAAGGAGAAAAAAAAGCAGATTTAATCATATGTCTATCATATTTATTCTTGATGTGACTCCTCATAGATTAAGTTTGTCTACACACCAGGTGAAGATGTAGAATATAAGACCATCAATATTTACAGTATGAAGCAACTGTATCAACTATAGTTTTAAAATGTGTATTATTTTTTTATTATTATTATTATATTATTATATTATTTTTATTATTATTGTTGTTGTTGTTGTTATTGATACTACTTCTTTTAGTAGTATTTGTTAGTATGTACTTTTCTACACAGAAATTTTTAATATGTGTCATATTTAATATAGTTATTACATATTAAATATGACATGTTTATTTTAATTGGATTTTATAATTTTTTCCATGGATACTTACCAGCACCATCCCCACCAGCACCACCGTCGTCCTCCGCCACCTCCGCCCCCTCCACCACCTCCGCCACCTCCTCCACCTCCACCTCCTCCACCCCAGGCTGGAAAACCACAGCATGAGAGAGAGATGAACATACATTATCAGTTTTCACTAAAGCTATGATGCATATTTTCTATCAACTGAGATCATAATGAGACAAATGCTCACCCATCCTAAATGTTTTAAAATCATCCAGGGGCATTGATCATGGGTCTGTGTTTATTTTAATTTTTTTAATGTTCACTCCTGACTATAAGCTAAACACCACTTTTGAATTCTAGTGCAATGTGACATATGAAATTTCACATGAAGAGAAAGAGACAAAAGCAGTAAAACCCAGAATTCTAAAAAAAAAAGTAGTGATCAGTGATGAGTGGAAATGAAACTGTTCACTCACCGCTCATCTTAATCAGTGTTTCCCAGAAAATACTCTTTTCCAATAACTGGAGGTTATACCTCGACCTGCAGAAGAAAAGATTGTRTGGATTGTGTGAGTTATTTCTAGGCAACTTCAGAAAAGGATAAAACCTCACAAGGAGGTGTTCAGTCGCAGCCATTTTGAGCAGCGTTAGGTAGCTGAATGCGACCTGAATGCTCGAATGTAAATGTTTGAAATGTGTGTGCTCCGCCTCGCTATATTGTTCACACAGATTCTCAGCCCACATTCTCTGATCTTCACAGTTCAACACACTCTCCTTTAATATTGTCGGCATCAGGGGTGTAAAATCAGACGAGTGTGGGAAGGAATTATTATTCTGCCACGTTTTTCAAACTTGGTCCCTGTTCACAACCGCTTCTGTATGAGCAGATATAATACTCACCTACAGTATGGATTCTTTTTCTTCCGCAGAGAAACAACAACAACTGTACAACACAACGTCCTTTTCACTATTTGGAACATGTGCAGCTGGTGTTTTGCCCTATTGACAAACGCAAATGCGTCTCTGAGATGCGCAGGTTTCAGCACTGTATATGTTGGCGCATACCGTATAAGAATTAAATAACATATGCTCTTAACATAACTGACAAAAAAAAAAAAAAAACACACACACAAGAAATACATCCTGAAACTAAAATGAGGAAAGTGCATATTTACAACCAGAGAAAAACCCCCTTCAAATAGTTACAGGAGTGTGTTTAACTAAGATAAAAGAACAAGGAGGACTGAATGCAACTCATTTAAGATATAAATTAAAGATGGAGTGCCCATCTCGACATTGCCAATTTCTCTGAATAAACTGTTATCTGTGAAGAATACAACATTTACCTCAAATATGAATGTGTGTCTCTTTGTCCACAGGTGTGACTTTGCAAAGTGTTAATAAATGTCACTATACATTGTAACACACTATGTAAAAGGTCACACACTCTTAATAACTCATGGCTTCTCTTATATATGACATTACTATAGTCCATATTTAGCTAAGTTATTTATTTAAAATTGTTTTAATTCATACCGTCAGTAAGAATCATCTGACCTGTTTATTTAGTGCGGATTTATAAAATTCACATATTACAGCTTTAGATTTAGATACTTACTGTGTTCTTCTCCTGATGAATAGAGTCAATGTGGAGTGGCGTATTTATTYCATGTGGACAAAGCGGGAGGCGGAGTCAAGAACATGCAAGAGGGCGGAAGAGACCGAGAGAGATTTTCAATTCAGTGCAAAAGTTTATGCACCTTAAKGTCAAAGTGAAGTTTGTACTTCATTTTAAAGTATAACAAGAAAACATTTAGTGWGCTTCTTTTCACAGATGTGACAGAGTAGTAAAATAAAAAGCAATAGTGGAATAAACTAAAAAAAAATCTGAATATCAGTGCAAAAGTTTTGGATATAAATGTTGTTAAATTATTAAAGTCTCCAACTGACTTCACATAATTCAATCAGGATTATTATTATTATTATTATTATTATTATTATTATTATATCTGCTCTATTAGGGATTGTTATTATTATTGGGGTAAATTGGGTGTTTCTGTATATTGTTAAAACTCAGCATTGTGAGTTAAACTACATAATATTATACAAAGAGAAAATGGTATTGGGTGTTCTTTCTTTCTTTCTTTTTTCATATTAAATGATTATTATATATGATCAATTGAATTAACCACAGAAATATGTGTGAATGTAGTGGAGAAATGTGCAGAAGGAAAGCTGCAAGTTGGGATGATTTAGCAAGAACATGGGTGCGGCAGAATAAACGTTAAAACAAATGCAATGTAAAATGATCTTGCAGATT
>QMIH01005201.1:0-11297 GCA_003987875.1 Clarias batrachus
AGACAGACAGACAGACAGACAGATAGACAGATAGATAGATAGATAGACAGATGTAGATGTGATTACACACTGTATATATCTTACATATAGTCAGTAGACACACTGTAGGATAATGTGAAAACTGACCATATAAGTTACTAGTGCAATGCTAAGAAGAAATAAACTACATTATATGTGAAATAAATAAAACATATACTGTACATCACAAGTTCACAAATAAGGAACTAATCAGTGAAATGACGTTAACTGCAGTGCAACTTTGATGTGCAGTTTTACATGTGACAATGTGACAATGCAATATTTATTAATTGTGCACAGAACAGCATGAAAGTAACAAACTGAGTGTGTGTGTGTAATGGGGTAGCACCGTGACGTACGTCCTGAATTCCAGAAAAGTTGGGACAATATTTTAATTTTAATAAGATGAAAAAAGTCTTTCAAATGACATGAGACAATATTTTATTCACAATAGAACATAGATGATATAAATGTTTAAACTGCGAAATTTGACACTTTTATCCACTAAATGAGTTTCAAATTTGATTCCTGCTACAGGCCGATTCAGCACCCGGACTCGTCTACTACGGAGACATGCTGTTGTCATAGCTGAAGTGTGTGGTTTTGCATTGTCCTGCTGAAATGGACGTTGTATCAAACCTTTACATACCTTTCAGAATTCATAGTGCCTTCAAAAACATGCACACTTCCCACACCCTATGCACTTTTGCTCCCCATACGATCAGAGACGCGGGCTTTTGGACTGAATGCTGATAACACGCTGGACGCTCTCCCTCCTCTTTGGCCCAGAGGACATGGCTCGTCCGACCATAGAACACTTTTCCACTTTGAAATAGTCCAATTTAAATGTGTCTTGGCCCACAGGACATGAGGGCGGTTCTGGACCATGTTCACATATGGCTTCCTTTTCGCATGGTAGAGCTTTAGTTGGTCTTTGTCCTTGTCCCTTACGCACAGAGATTTCTCCAGTTGCTCTGAATCTTTTGATGATGTGGTGCGCTGTAGATTTGCAAAGCCTTTGCCATTTGACATTGAGGAACGTCGTTGTTTTTAAAGTATTACAGAATCTTTTTACGCACTCTTTCACAGATTGGAGATCATCTGACCACCTTTACTTCTGTGAGACTCCGCCTCTCTAGGACATCCCTTTTATAGCTAATCATGTTACAGGCCTGAAGCTTGATTTTCTCCCAGATCAATCTTTTCAATAATTCAATAATAAAAGTGTAAAATTTCCCAGTTTAAGCATTTATGTTCTCTATTTTCTATTGTGAATAGAATTGTGAAAGTCTTCCAGTTTTAGCAGACGAACCTGAATTCCAGCTCCCCCAGTCCACATTCCCACGTCCCTGTAGAGAGGTGCTGACGAGCCGACTGGCTCTGGGGACAAAGGATTTCCTGAGTCTGTCAGTCGAGCAGCTTTGCGCCTGAAGTCTTGGACTGAACACATTCTTCTGTGTGCACTGGGTGGTCGGCTTGGCCATGAACAGCACTTTGTTTAATGTCCTCCTCTCCACCACCTACCCGAGAGAGTTCAGCTCCAGACCAACCACTGCATTCAGGGGATGGAAGCATTTCATTCATTCATTCATTTATTCCTTAAATAAATAATCAGGAAAACTGGCCTGGAAACTGGAGTCAAACAGAATCTGTTTTTAAGCCCATTGTTATTGCACCTTCAGGATTTGGGTTCAATTCCTTCCTCTCAGTCGGTGTATGGAGTTGCATGTTCTCCTCGTGCTTGGTGGGTTTCCTCCAGGTTCTCCGGTTTCCTCCCACAGTCCAAAGATCTGCAGATTAGCCAAGTTGGCGTTCCCAAATTGCTGTAGTGTGTGAATGAGCATGTGTGTGTATGTGTGTGTGTCATTGGAACCCCATCTAGGGGGTACCCACCTCCTGCTCTAAGGCCCATGGGATAGGCTCCGCCCTGTATACAGGATAAAGCACTATAGACGATAAGTGAGTTACTGAACCAGTCAGTGTATTTGCAGTGTTAGAATCAGCCACAAGGGGGAGCACCTGCTTCACTTATCAGGCCTATTTAGAGTGATTAGACTCAAGACTTGGGATTTTATCACTTCACAGATTGCACAGTTTACCCAAGATAAAGTGTATATTTTTTCAAGCTTCCACACAGATGTCAATAACATTGTGCACGGCGTTTATAATGACACACAGACTGGGTTTGTTACACAATCAATTTAAATTAATTTGTGGTTTTAAATCAGGCTCAGGTTACACTGGCAGCAGGAAGCTGGCACGGTCACGTTCTGATCTGTGTGTTCAGGAACTTGAAGCCACCGCATGGAGGCCTTGGAGGTCATTAACGTGAAGCACTGTGACGTCATCGAGAGTAAACCGGCGTCGCTACACTAGCACTGTGTAACACTGCGCAGCACACGCTAGTCGACTGACGTTCCAAGATGAACTTTGAGGAGACGGGATTCTTCTGTTTGTAATTACGAAAATGGTCATGGAATTGTAACAGCGCCATCTGCAGTCCTGGAGAATTCATGCATGATGTGCAGCCGCATCGTGACAAGTTTCACCTGGAAGACATTTAACCCAATAGAATCCTGAAATCGTAGGCTGGGAATCACATGATTTACATCATGCAACTGCTTAGTGTTAGCATTTCACGACGCTTTGTTTCAACGTAAATGTGTATTTTGTTCACACACATGCTAATGCTAGTGATATTCCTCATATATATCACTAAAGAAGTGATGTGATGTGAAGCTAGTGATATTCAGGCCTAAAGAAAAAAACTAGCAGCTAGCTCTGGAGTTTAAAGACATTTCCAAACACCAGTCTCTTACATCACCTCTTCTTGTCTTTCATCTCTGTCCCTGGATCATTTTTGCTCTTGTCTCTTTTGTCTCATCATTAATATTTTTGTCTCGTCTCATCCTTCACATCATGTCTCATCACCGGCGTTATTTTCTCTCGTCTCTGTTCCTCATTTCAAGTGTAGTGTGGAGGTGAAGGTGACCTTGCAGCAGGTGACCTGATATCTGATTTGCGGATTAGTTTCAGATTCCTGTATTATTTAAAAGCAGGCGAGTTCTCAGGAGGTGCATGCGAGGGCGCTGTAAGGGCGGGGACGCTCTGAATGATTCAGGACGAGTCGGGTGTAGACAAGCGCAGCGAGTGTTACATGAGTGTTAGCGCTAGATGTTTGTCAGGAGGCCAAGGATTTCTAGCTTTACTCCTGAGATTAGCGTCTACGCTAGTCAGCTACGGGACAAAACTGGGGTTTGTGTAATCTCTCTGAATTCAGTTCATATAATTATCACATCCCTGTGGAAGTGATACTCCTCTACCACTATACAGCTGGAATCTGGAGCAAGAAAACACACACACACACACACACACACACACACACACACACACACACACACACACACACACACACACACACACACACACTCCAGACTCATGGTGTCCATTTACAAGAACACATGGATGTGTTGTCCTTTAGATCAGACCACTGAGTCAGCACTGTCCTCTATTTTTAGTTGTTGTCTTATGATCTTGATCCTAAACCCACCCACCCACACACACACACACACACACACACACACACTCTGAGGCCAAACCCACAGACACATCATTCTCACTCTTCACACTGACCGAGCTGTGGACTCAGACGTTAGTTGCCCCTTAAAACACTCCGACGCTCTCTGTGTAATTATCATCAGTGCTGTTTTTCAGACGGAGTCTATGATGTTATGTGTGTATGATTTGAGATTAGTGTGCTCAGTCTCAATGTTATAAAGAAAGTCAGGTTTTGCTTTGTGCTCAGGGATTAGATTAATTATAAATACATCATGATCAGGATTTTATTAGAGAACACTGAGAGACACGTGTACAAAGACCCAGTGTTAGTCTGGTTTTATTAAAAACCACCTCTAATCCAGACAAGACCTTATCATCACCAGGCAAGTGTGTGTGTGTGTGTGTGTGTGTGTGTGTGTGTGTGTGTGTGTGTGTGTGTGTGCTAATACAATATGAATAAAAGCTATTAATACTATAGGATTTTGCAGCATGAACATGACTGTGTTGTACCCCAGACATGTCCTGATTCACACTGTGTCCCCTTTATAGTCCACTACTTCAGCGTCTCCAGTCACGCGGACTCACCTGAGCTACACAATATAGAGTATATGAAGGTGTTTATGAGCTCATGGGGAAGAATGTTCTGGATGTGCACTCTATCCATCTAAATAAAAGACAGGTTTTGTCTGTACATTGGGTCGGAACTCAGTCTTTACAGGAGGACCAGAAACCAGTCTCAGAAAAAAACCTGTCTGTCTGTCTGTCTGTCTGTCTGTCCATCATCACACAAATCTGTCTGTGCAGACGTTACTGAATCTCCTGCAGCACTTAGATCTCTGGCTGAAGTTTAATCATCACCATCAGTGAATCTAAATGTAGAGTAAACGTGATGTTACGATCAGTTCTGTGTGGGATTTGAACCGCAGCCTGGCACTTTATCCTGACAATAACTCGACACGACATTACTGCACTGCACTACATTACATATTCATTTACTATCTATACTTTATATTTCTATTTTTATTAGATATTCTTTAACTTTTTTTTATATTTATCTTATTTGAATATTTTATTTTCATTTTTATTCTTACCTGTATATTATGTAAATAAGTGTTTCTTTATGTTCACATCTCTTATTTCTTTGTTGTTGTAATGTCGTAGGTCGACAGCAGTCGTGTAAGTGTTTCACTTCATATCGTTCTGTGTATGTGACCAATAAGATTTGAATTTGGATTTGGATTTAATAATCTACTTTACGATAGTCTACTAACGCGCTGCTGTCTCAACCTGCCCACACTGCACTAACCACAGATTTCATTATTATTGCTAATGATAATTATTGGCACCCTAATGTATCTATCTGTCTATCTAGTCAGTTCCATAACTATTAGCACTCTATCTCTCTAGCTATCTGGTCAGCTCCATTACCATCCAGATGGATACAAACAGATATCTGTTGTTGTTGTTGTTGTTGTTGTTGTTGTTACTCCTTTGAAATAATAAGAACAACAGCGTAAATCTGTCTTTATCGTTCAGGTCTTTATTTATAAACACATTTCTCAGTAATGTCAATATTTGTGACGTCAGGCGACGCACCGTCTCGGCAGAGTCTGACGTCATCGGCCTGTCCTAGCCCCGCCCCTTCTCGCGCTCCGTCCGCCGGTACTGCAGTGATGTCCCAGAGCGCGCGCGCCTGCAGCAGAGATCCGCGCGACCTTCAGCCGGTACCGATTATTTACCGACATTCCGTTATTCCTCTCAGTGTGTGTGTGTGTGTGTGTGTGTGTGTGTGTTGGTAGGGTGACTCTCTGCGTGTGTGTGCGTGTGTATATGTGTGTGTACAGTATGCGTGTGTGTGTGTGTATGTGTGTACATGTACAGTATGTGTGCATGTGTTAGTGTGTGTGTGTATATATACTGTGTGTGTGTGTGTGTGTATGTGTGTACTGTATATGAGTGTGTATATACTGTGTGTGTATGAGTGTGTACAGTATGTATGTGTGTGTGTGTGTACAGTATGTGTGTCTGTATATGTGTGTGTCCAGTATGTGTGTGTGTGTATGTGTGTGTACAGTATGTGTGTGTGTGTGTATATACTGTGTGTGTGTGTGTGTACTGTATATGAGTGTGTATATACTGTGTGTGTATGAGTGTGTACAGTATGTATGTGTGTGTGTGTGTGTACATGTACAGTATGTGTGCATGTGTTAATGTGTGTGTGTGTGTGAGAGTGTATATATGAGTGTATGTGTGTGTGTGTGTGTGTATATATATATATATGTGTGTGTGTGTCTGTGTGTGTGTGTGTAGGAGGAGTGTATCTTCTCTGTACCTCACTGCAGGCTCTTCACTCCGGCGCTGAGAGTCAGTGAGCAGAACTGAATGAGTGTGCAGTGATGTCGGGTCCAAGCACCTGAAACCCCAGGAGAAGACCTCTCTGACTGATCTTCTTCTTGTTGTTATTATTATTATTATTATTATTAATATGTGTTGTTGTCCTGTGTATAAGCAGATATGCTCTTAGGAGGAATGTGTGTATTCTACTCTAACCAGTGTGTGATGTGTAACACCGAGTTTGCTGCTGAATCTACACCGTTGTGTTGCACATGTAGAGAGCTGGGTCGAGTTGAGTTACAGCGTCTTTGGGGCTCGGTGTGAATTCTGGCGTTTTCATTAGAGTTGGGAGGAAATGTGGAGTGTATATGAGTGTGTGTGTGTGGGTGTGTGTGTGTGTGGGTGTGTGTGTGTTCAGCCGGCACCTCCTGAATACATTTTCCGTTAACACCTCGGTGTCGAGCGCCGTTATCAAGTCGATATTCATTCAAGTCGCTCGGAGTTCAGTAAGACTCTCGTCGATTCTGGGAAATCACAGCTTTCTAAAAAGCCTGCTCAGAAATGTCAGAGACTCACAGACCATGGAGGTTTCTCTTGTAGGTGGAGCACGCCTCTTTGTAGTGGATCATAAAGGCCAAAAATATGCAGATTTTTAAGATCTGCTACAATTTAATGGTGAACATTCAAAGCTCAGCTTCAGCCCGGCGTCTCCCTGAAGCTGTTCTGATCAGCAGAACATAAGAAATGATGGAGACAGAGTGAAGACGGGGTACAGAGTACCGAGCTGCTTTTAACACAGTTTTATATGACTTACAGTTTGGTTTGCAAGATTCATTTTAGGGAAGAAGAAAAGAAGGTTTAATTCTCATGGAATGTGACCATCGACATTCCTGAACTTTTAACCCGATTGAGGTCATGAATACAACAACAACAAAACGGTCCGCTTGTGTACCTGGACATGAGTACTGGAAGTGCAAAGATAACGTAGATAGTGAAGTTACTGTTTCCTCCATGAAGTTCACACTTTGATCCGTAATCAAATCTGTTCCACGTTTTCATTTCAGAATTAAAAATCAAGTCTGCACAACGTGAGATCCTGTGAAGTCAGAAAGTTCTAAAATAGACAGTACGTCTCCGAGCGCGTGACAGAACCAAACTGTGTCCCAGTAAAGCCAGAAACAGCAGTTATAGCAAACAGGAGCGGTTTACACTCATTTATTTCAATTCAAATCAAATCTATTTATTTATAATTATTGACCGGAAAGCCTCGGTCCCCCATGGAGCAACAGTTTCCGCAAATATTAAAAAAAAATCTGTGCATTGATTATGTGCTGTACACGTCCTTGTGAACGAGCTGTTACCATGGAAACCGCGTCTGCTGTTGTTTATCTCAGGATCTTTTTGTTAAGAATTTGAAATCTTGTTTAGTTTGACCGGAGACGCTGCGTTGACACTTTGTTATTGGAGCGTCCTATAAATCTCCATGTCTCCATGTTTATTCCACGGCTGCTGCTGCAGACACCAGAGTCCGTGCAGGAATTCCTTCCTGCGTCGTCATTCTGTTCCATCTCTCTTTTATTTTTGTTGTTTAATGTCAGCTTTACGCCGTGTGATTGGTATCACTTTGATGCAACGGACAAAACTCACATCGTAAAAATAATTCTTTGACCGTGAGAGTCTTGAGTCTCAAATTCGCTGTTGAGGAGGTCGAACACCATTTACATCACGTTGTGCTTATCATCACCAAACAAACGATTAGCAAACCGCAGTTCTCTCTCACACTTATTTGTTATTAAACAAAAACCTATTGTGTTTTTTAATGTCAGTGATATCAACTGTTTTTTCTCCATTAGCTGAAAAAAGCGCATTTTGGATGAAGATGTTCCACATCCTCTATAATAAACCGTACGTACAAACGACCTAGTGGTGAGCTCCATGTGTGTGTGTGTGTGTGTGTGTGTGTGTGTGTGTGTGTGTGTGTGTGTGTAATGTCAACCAGGTCAGACAATCACACTAACAAACTCGAAACTTTTTCAAAGCAGGAAAATCCATTCGAGGCGAGAACATCAGCTAAAACACTATTAATGTGAGATAGCAGGGAAGGGGGCGGGGCTTAGAGGGAGTGTTCACACCTACGCGGCTGTATCATGCTTGTGTGTGGTTGTTAAGGTCAGCAGGTGGCGCTACGACGATCGATGAAGTTCACTTTGCAGTTCTGTGAGATGATTTCCAGATCACGCCGATTAACTTCACAGAGTGTCAAACCTTGGTAAAGCTTTAGTGTGTTATAAAACTGTTTCTTGTCCCTGTGCAGAGAGGAGAACCGCCGACATGGCCGCCCGCTTCCTGTTCTTCTTTGACTTTGACGAGACGCTGATCGCGGAGAACAGCGACGACGCCGTGGTGCGAGCCGCTCCGCTACAGAAGCTCCCCGAGACCCTGAGGAGGAGTTTCCACCCTGGGTTCTTCTTCGAACAGTCGCAGATGATAATGACTTTCCTGAAGGATTGCGGCGTCACCGAGGACGCCATCCGGACCGAGATCGAGCGGATCCCGGCCTCCCCGGGCGTAGCGGCGCTTCTCGACTTCCTGTCGTCTCGGGATGACTTCGAGTGCGCCGTTGTCTCGGACGCTAACTCGTACTTTATCGAGACCTGGCTACGGCACGCCGGCGCTCGCAAACTTTTCACCAAGGTTTTCACCAACCCGGCGGAATTCGACACGGACGGACGTCTCGTCCTGCGCCCGTTCCACTCCCACTCGTGCCCCAAGTGCCCGGAAAACATGTGCAAGCAGGTCATCCTGAGAGACTACACGGGTAAACGAGTCAAGGAGCGAGGAGAACCTTTCCAGAAGGTTTTTTATATAGGGGATGGAAAAAATGACGTCTGTCCCACGTTAGCGTTGGGACCCAACGATACGGTTTTCCCCAGGAGAGGTTTCCCCATGCACAGGATCATCCAGGATCTGCACGAAACACGGCCGGGCGCGTACAAACCCGCGGTGGTGCCCTGGGGACACGGCGAAGACGTAGTGGACTTCCTTAAAAACGTCTTGCAGGAGCAATAAAGCTCGGTGTTGGAAAAGGATGAAGAGTGCGTGAGTTTTAACAGAAGAAGGATGGAGGCAGATCAGATTACTGACAGATACCGAATACACAGAGCAACACCAGAGACATGATTAGCCTTGCATGAGTCTCACTAGTACACCGCGCCAGAATAAACAATCGCAAAGAGGAGAAACGATGAGTGTGTCCAGGCTGAGTGACACGCCCGTAACAGACCAATTCACCAGCTTTAGGCTAATGCATAGATAGCAACACACACACACACACACACACACACACACGTCTCTCACGACCAGTCTCTTATGTATTATGCTAATGGTCAGTGTTGTGTCCAGAGAACTGAGAGATCTGAAAAAGCTGTTAAAACATCAGTAGTGTGGCGGAAGAAAGATGTGACATCAACACACATCACAGACCACATGTGGGCGTGTAGCGTATGTGTCACGCCACTGACGTGTTACAGACGACCAGACGACGTGATCTCTTACAGACGAGCACCAACACACAGACGACCACATTACACGCGCGCGTGCGACTCAGAGCCGCGGTCCTCAGTCGTGTGTAAATCAGGTACGACGCTCATACGCGACGATCTCGTTGATTTTTCATCGGCTCATCTCAGGTTTCCTCATCTTGTGTTGTTGTGTCTCGTTGTTCCTCATCTTGTCTTGTCTTTTCGTTTTCTAATCTTATCTTGTTTTTGAGTGCAGTGCTGATCGGTTCTCAGGTGGGTTCAGTTTTCCTTCTCTCAGCTCCTCGTCTCGTCTGATCAGGTGCTCTGAGGATATGTTTATTAAAAAAATACAGTAATTCTTCAAAGTAATAATTTAATAAGAATCTGTATTCTATAAATGAATTAAGCCTAATTATGGATTATTAAGCCATTATGTCAAATTATGAAAGAAGAACTGTGTGTGTATGAAAAGTATTTAATGTATATCGTGTGTGTTGAATGTCGTATTGACCTTCAGGTGAAGAATTTAAGGAGTTTACACCGAGAAGCTGTTTGGTGCCACCTGGTGGTGGCGGTGCAGAAATGAAGTGTCGGTTAAATCTGCAGTCAGAGTGTAAATTATAAGACGAGTCCTCAACAAGCTCTCCCTTTGTCTTTTCGTTCTTGGATCATGTGAATATTCATCATCATGTTACTGTGTACGCTAATATAGCTGTTTATTTATTATATGCATGAAAGGGATACAAGCCATTAGACAAAAAGAAAATGATTATTATTGAATTTTTGCTGTGTTAACTGATTGTATTTAAAATAAGAAAACAGTATATAAGAATGTACCTTTATATTACTGACATGCATAAAAGAATTAAACACGAAAAGGCAAAAAGTGTCATTTTTGACTGCTGAAAACTTCATGTACGTCCACATAGTGGGAGCAAAGGACAATGAACCTCTCTGTCTTTCTCCCTGTCTGTGTCTCGCTCGTCTCTCTGCGCATGCGCGGTGCTGCAGGGAAGCGCGTGAGCGCGATTGGCGTTTTGCCGATTTTCTTTTTGCTTTTTCCCCGCCATTTATTACACCTCTTGACTATATGATAGAAGCTTTTTTGTGTGAGTGTGTGTGTGTTGCTGGAGCATGGCGGCTCCGAACACACAGCGGTTTGAGAGTTTAACTCGCCGGCGCGGCGTCACGTGGTGTGCGCGCGGCGTCACGTGGTGTGCGCGTGGGGTGCGCGCGGCGAGTTTAGAGGAGCGCGTGTTAGCGGTTGGGGATGTGGCGGCAGGTGCGCAACTGCACATCTGCTGAGGGGGTATGCAAGATCATGGCATTTACACTTTATCATCACAAACTTTGTTTCTTAAGGCTACAGTAACTTATTAATTATTTATTAATACTGTGTAAGTCATGAAATCCTGTCTGGCCTTCACCAGACTGAGTAAATAATGCAGATATTTCACTAAATATATACCTTAAATCATCAATCCCAAATGGATGTTTTTTGATATTGTTTAAAGTGGTCATGACAAGATGAATTAAATTTCACTTGATTTTTTGACAAATAAGAGGTCACTGCACTATAAAAAACATTTTGTAATTCTGGKSCACAAAAAACTGTAACTTACTTCATAAGTGTACATCAGAAACACATTACAATGGTAAATGTAAGTCATGAGCTCTTTAAGTCAGAGTGTCCTGTGTGGCAGCTCCACCTGTTCTCTTCTCCTGCTCTGGACTCGTTTGCTTTCTCTCTTCTCTACTCTTCATCTTCATGACTGAGTAAATGGACCATTATGTTATTATTATAGCTACAGGATACTACAGCAGGCAACGTTCAGTATGAAACTACTTGCATATTTCTACACACTA
>QMIH01005202.1:0-11287 GCA_003987875.1 Clarias batrachus
TTGAGAAAATGTGTTGGTATAGGATCTAATATACAGGATGTGTTAAAATTAAAATTAAAAGGAGTCCAGTTTGTTCCTGGAGGCTCAGGTAGACTGTAGGVRATTCCAGTCCTGAGCTATCGAACAACTGAAGTCACAGGTCCCCAGAGCATCAATCGATGATAAAGCTGTTAGCTTTGGCTGAACGAGTATGCCGCCGAGTCGTCACCCACTCGCCCCGCTGTGAGGCTCGACTGCCGGAGTCGGGGGATGATTATTTCCACCTGCGGCACCGAGACTTTCCACTACAGGAATAACGCTGCTCTCGCGCTCTCTAACCCTCTCTAAAGTCTGGATGCGCTCCTCTAATGCTGCTATCTTCTCCGTCAGGGTGCTAACTAACACACACCTATCACAAATAAAATGATCACTAATGACGGAGGAAGAATGTTAGATTCTTGAAGAGTGTTAGTGTTGGGGTAAGATCAATATTAGATAAGTGGTCGGGCAGTGTTAGTGTTCGATCAGTGTTTATATTTAGGCATTTGGCAGACACCCTCATCCAGAGTGACTTACATTTTAATTTCATTACACATCTGAGAAGTTGAGGGTTCAGTGCCTCGCTCAAGTGTCCAACACTGGCAATTTGATGGTTGTGGGGTTTGATCCCGGGACCTTCCGGACTGGTTGGAGACTAACCCTTCCACATGAGACTGGGACACTTAATGCTCCAATGCTAAATTGAAATGAATATCTGTAACGTCACAGACAAATAACCCACCTGGATCTTGCATTAATACAAAACTTACTTTCTGTCTACCTGTCCATTTGTGTGTGTGTCTGTCCGTGTGTCTCTCTCTGTACTGTCTGTCCCTCAGGCAGTACTTGGGCTCTCAGTGCAGTGTGAACATCCTTCTCCCGGTGGATATCGCCGAACTCTTCCACTCTGAGGGACTGAATCCACGCCGTATGACGTTGCAGCCCTGGAACACACACCGTGAAACACGAAAACACAGCAAGGGAGTCTTCCTCAAGTCAGTGTGTGTGTGTGTGTGTGTGTGTGTGTGTCATACAGTGGTTTATGTGTATTACAGCGATGTGTGTGTGTGTGCGTGTGTAGAAACGGACCGGAGTGGCGCTCTGACCGCCTGCTGTTGAACCGTGAGTTGATGTTGAGCTCGGCCGTACGACGGTTCCTGCCGCTGCTGGACGAGGTGGCTCGGGATTTTTCACATGTCCTGCAGCATAAAGTCCACACTGAGGGACATTTGGAGAATGGGACACACACACTGACCTTTGACCCGAGCCCTGAGCTTTTCCGCTTTGCTCTAGAAGGTCAGTTAACTGAACACACCCAACTGCCAACTACACACACACACACACACACACAAACTAGACAAAGAATCAACACTGACTTTACTTTTATTTACATCAGAGAGTTCAGCCCCTAAAAATCTCTCTCTCTCTTCTGCTCCCGCCGCCGCAGCAAGTTGTCACGTCCTGTACAGCGAGCGTATCGGTCTCTTCAGCTCCAAGCCGTCTCAGGAGTCAGAGCGCTTTATTCTGGCAGTGGAGCGAATGCTGAACACGACGCTTCCCCTGCTCTATGTGCCCCGCCCACTGCTCCGCTTCTACACACCCCTGTGGACTCAACATGCAACTGCGTGGGACCACATCTTCAGTCACGGTGTGTAATTTCACACTCACACCAACAACACTCTCCCAAAATGCAGAACAAACACACACACAAGCAACTGAAACAATCCCTCCACAGTCTTATCCAAAAGTTTGGGCACCCCTTGATAAATAACAGATTTTGGTGATTTTTAATTGAACATGTTAACACAGTCTCTCTTGGAAATGGAAAAAATATTTTCAGCAAATATTTGGTGCAAAAAATAAAAATAAAATAAAAACATTATTATGGCACTGTGCAAAAGTTTGGGCACTCTAAGAGTTCCTGAGTCTCAGATTCTTCTTACCAGGTTTCAGACGTTAATCAGCTCATTAGATCTGATTCATGGCAACAGCTGTCATTAGTAAATGCTAATTTGAAAGCTTTACAAATACTTTGACCCTTCAAACCTTGTACACACACTTGCGGACACTCAACAACCATGTGCTCCTCTAAGCAGCTGTGTAAGACTCTGAAAATGAAAGTTATTGATGCTCACAATGCAGGAGAAGATACAAGAAGAGAGCAAAGCGTCGTCAGCTTGCAGTTTCCACAGTGAGAAATGTAATTAAGAGACGGCAGTTCAGGGGAACTGTGGAGGTCAAGATGAGATCTGGAAGACCAAGAAAACTCTGGGAGAGAACTGCTCGTACGCTGGTCAGAAAGACAAATCAAAACCTGCAGGAAGATTCAGCAGACTCAGGAGTGGTGGTGCAGCGTTCCACAAGACCATGGAAGAGTCAGCAGAAGAAAACATTACCTGTGTCCCCGTCATAAAATCCAACGTGTAACAGAACATCTACAGAAGCCTGATGCATTTTGGAAACCAGTGCTGTGGACTGATGAAGTTAAAATAAAACTCTTTGGCCACAATCAGCAAAGGCATGGAGAGAAAAGGGAGAAGCATTTCATGAAAAGAACACCTCGCCAACTAATTAACCTCGGGGTGGATCTATCATGCTTTAGGGTTGTGTTGCAGCCAGTGACACAGGAAACACCCCCACAGGTGGAGGGAAGAATGGATTCCACTAAATACCAGCAAATTCTGGAAGCAAACATCACACCATCTGTAAAAACGCTGAAGCTGAAAAGAGGAGCTTCTACAACAGGACAATGATCCTAAACACACCTCGAAATCCACTATGGAAAACCTCGAGAGACGCAAGCTGAAGGTTCTGGAACGGCCGTCACAGTCCCCTGATTTTAACATCACTGAACATCTGTGTGTAGATCTTAAAAGAGCTGTGCATGCAAGACCACCAAAGAATATTACAGAACTAGAAGCCTTTCGCCAGGAAGAACGGGAGAAAATCATAAATACAAGAACTGAAAGACTTTTAGTGGCTATAAAAAAAGTGTTTGCAAGCTGTGATATCTGCCAGAGGAGGCGCTACTGAGTACTGATTATGTAGGGTGAACAAACTTTTGCACAGTGCCACAATAATGTTTTTATTTTTTATCTTTGTTCAATTTATGACATAAAAGGTAACTATGTGTCATGATGCAAATGCAGGGAGAACAATATCAATGTTTATTCTTTTTTATGAGTTAATGTCCAAAGCAAAGTAACACACAACCAACAAAAATGAAAGAACTCCCCAGCCGAGTCTGCAGGCGGTTTGGCACTGTGACAAAAAACAAAGGAAAAGAATCAAGTCTCGACAACGGAAACAGAAAGAAGGCTGAGAACCTCTCAGCCTTGACCTCGACCTCGGTCCTCAGGAACAGAAAATAACACCTGCCCTGCAGACACTGCTCAGTCCTAGGGAGAAACAAGCACAGACAAATAACGTGGGATACAAGGAGAACATGAAACGTGCACAACGGTGAGCGAACAGTGGGCTACGGGTTCGACTGGTTTAAATAGTGAGACACATTGGGGAAACTCGGGTGATTTTAATTTAGTGCTAAAGTCAAACATATACACATGTAGGCGCACTAGTGGGAAACAAGTCGGCGACTCAGTAATCCGGAGAACCAGATGTTATTCCCCGGGTGGCACAGGTGTAGCACTGTGTATCAGGTGTAGCACTGTGTATCAGGTGTAGCACTGTGTATCAATGTTTGCTGAAAATATTGTGCATTTTGTCCCTTTTCAAGAAATACTGCGCTCACATCTTTTCTATTAAAAATCACCAAAATCTGTTATTTGTCAAGGGGTGCTATAGGGTGTACTATAGTGTGTGTTTGAGCGTGCATGCATGTGTGTGTAGCTGATGAGCGAATCCAGCATGTGTATGAGCGGCTCCAGGGTCGGGGGGGCAGCAGTGTGGAGGCAGCAGTCAGTTCACGGTTCCCCGGAGTGCTGTGGCAGCTGATGGAGAGAGGACAGCTTCCGCTGGAGGTCATCAAGGCCAACATCACTGAACTGATGGCAGGAGGAGTCGATACTGTGAGTGACACACACACACACACACACACACACACACACACACACACACACACACAGATGGATAAAAGGAAAGGGGATAGAGATACATTATGCTTGTCTGTCTCACTTTTTTTATCTGTCTCTCCCCATCTGTCTGTCAGACGGCGGTTCCCCTGCAGTTTGCGTTGTTTGAGTTGGCACGTAACCCTGGTGTTCAGGAACGTGTGCGTTCTCAAGTGCAGGCATCATGGTTAAGAGCAGAGGGGAATCCCCAAAAGGCTCTGCAGGGGGCGCCACTGCTCAAGGGCACAATAAAGGAGACACTGAGGTAGAACCCCTATCACCACCACCATCACCACCACCATCACCACCACCATCACCACTATCACCACCACCCCTATCACTCTTACCACCATCATCCCTATCACCACCACCACTATTAACTTCATCCCTATCACCACCACCACCACCACCACCCCTATCACTCTTACCATCATCATCCCTACCACCATCACCACTATCACCACCACCATCATCATATATCACATATCCCTCTTACCACCATCATACCTATCACCACTACCACTATCACCATCATCCCTATCGCTCTTACCACCATCACTACTATCACCATCATCTCTATCATAACCACAACCATAATATCACCCCCATCATTACCACTATTACTATCACCATCACCACATAATTACCATCACCACCCTCACCCCTATCGTCACCATCACCACTATCACCCTTACTACCATCACCCCTATCATCACCTCTATCATCAACACTATCACAGTCACCCCAATATCACTATCACCATCATCACCAGTATTACTATTATCCCTGTCATAACCACTATTACCATCACTACTACGCTCACCACTATCACCACCATCACCATCACCACATTCACCATCACCCCATCACCATTACCCATATCATCACTAGTATCATAAACCTCATCACCCCATCATCACCAACATCATCATCACCATTACCCATATCATTACCATCACCCCTATCACTATCATCACCCTCATGATCACTACCATCACCACCATCACCACCATCATTACTAAAATCCTCATCATCACTCAAATCACCATTAGCAGCATCACCGCTATCTCCAGTACCATAACCACCACCATCACCACCAATATTATCACATCCCCTATCATCACCATTATCACCACCAATACAACTGTCAGTGTATTACTGATCAATAATCAACTTGTATGTGTGTATGTGTGAGAAGACTGTATCCTGTGGGCATCACAGTACAGAGATATCCAGTCAGAGACATTGTACTACAGGATTATCACATACCAGCTGGGGTGAGATTTCCGACATGCGCTGCATCACATGCTCTGTTTCACATGTTTCCTGTTCTTATTCCAGTGTTTTAATAAATCTGCTGCACATTGTGGGTATTCTGAGCTTAAATCTCTCTGCAGACACTGGTGCAGGTGTGCCTGTACCCTCTGGGCCGGAGTCAAGATGTATTTCAGGACCCTCTAACCTTTGACCCTCATCGCTGGGCTTGCGCTGAGGCAGGAGAGAGGCGGGGCAAAAATGATGTCACAGCAGAGACAGATTCAGGGGCGGGGTTTCGATCCCTGGCCTTCGGATTTGGGGCAAGGCAGTGTGTGGGGCGGAGGATTGCTGAAAATGAGATGCAGCTCTTCCTTCTGCATGTAAGTGTGTAAAAAGATTAAAGGTCATATAAGGGTCAGGAGAACATATCATAATGGAGTCATATCTAATAAATGTGTGTGTGTGTGTGTGTGTGTGTGTGTGTGTGTGTGTGTGTGTGTGTTACAGATTCTGAAGAATTTCCGTTTGAGTGTTTCGTCCAAAGAGGAGCTCAGTACCAAATACACACTTATTCTGCAACCAGAGTCTCCGCCCACAATCACCTTCTCCTCCCTCTCACCCTGATCACCTGTCACCTGTTCACCCATGTCTTTGGTGATTCATCAGTTGTTCTGAGGCAAGAGGGAATGTGAAGTAGGTAATGGGTTCTGTTCCCCTGTAAGCCTGGCCACCACAGTTGTGTCACCACAATCCCAACAGATGCCCTCTGCACCACTGCCTCACCACCGGTACAGCGCACACTGCCCTGACTTAGACAGAATGCACTCGTTTTCATGCTCTGCTTCCACTTTGGCTCGGAGCGTGCTGTTCATGGTACCGGGTGAAGCTTGGTATGATGTTCCAGTACAGTCTGTGCTTTTTTTATGCTTCAGCATCCCGACGCCTCTTGACTGACTGAAGCTGCCGGAGACCCTAACCCTAACCCTAACCCGAACCCTCTCCATGATATAACTGTAAATATCACGATGTGGTTTGATGTGAAACATGTTTCATTTATTGATTTATTGAATTATACATTAAGAAATTTGCCTGATGTGTACACTTCCATAGCACTTAACCTTATAACACTCACAAATGATACTAATTATTTCTATAATAAAGAAATAATATTAATATAATAAAATAAATAATAATAAAAATTCACCCAAACCCCCTCCCCAGATCTCCTTTCTCTTCCCCTTCTACATGGATTTTGAATGTGATTCATTGCTTGATTGTGTGGTTTGTTGGCAGTTCAACCTTTGATGCTTCTTATTAAATTGCATGCTTTTTCAATTGATAGCACTTACCTTAGCACTTCCTTATATTTCCTAACCCCACCCTTAATACCTAACCCTAACCCTAACCCCTAACCCTAACCCTAAACCCCCTCCCCTCCCCCATAACCTTAACCCCCACCTTAACCTTAATGTATCCAAACCCTTTACTTAGTTTAAGTTTTATCCTATTTCTGTTTTCAACTTTCCCATCATTGCCCTTCAGCCACTTTTTTTCCATCACTCACTCTCCTGACTCTACTATAACCCTGCGTTCACACCGAACGCGGCGAGAGCATCACAGTTCGCTCTCGCCGCCCTGCTGCCGACGCCTGTTGCCTCTCTTTGCCGCTGTTGGCCGCTCTGACGTGGACCGAATCTAAATTGATTGATAGAAAAACTGTATTGTAGAAATAAACAAATTATAAGCCATTCGTATGGTSTGGCTTCTGTTCATTGTGAATTGCTAGTCTAATTTAATATATATATATATATATTTATTATATTATTTTTCTTCTTATTATAACATTAGAATCACTTACTAGACTTTGTCTTTAATTAAAATAACATTAATAATTAATAAACACCCGCTATCGCACTAATCAACCTCTCCTTTATTTCGCTTGGGAACATATGTAGCGGAACAAAAGTTACAGGACTGCATCCCGCGGAATCCGCTCAAGCGGAGGACCTCCCTTTTAATTGGTTGCCGCTCAACCGCGTCACAGCTCATTACCCTAAAGTTGAGCTGATTTCAACTGCCTTCGCCGCTCTCGCCTCCCTCGCCGCCGGCTCACATTGAAAATGAATCGCCGTGTTCGGTGTGAACGCAGGGTAAGATCACCTGAATCTCGTCTCAGGTCCTGACCTTCATTCCGAATTCTAATCTTATCCCCGAGCGCAACTACGTGCTTTTCTCCATTCCACTACACTCTCCTGGATCCTCCTCCTTCCATGATCTGAGTATAGTATATATAGGAGGGTTCCTGCATCGATGTGGTTAAAAACCGAATCAGATCCTGAGATCCTATGATGAAAGTTTTCCACATATGATGACAATGGGCTAGAGATTCTGTTTAAGAGTTCCTTTTAAATTTTAATTCTATTCCTAATTATATAATTATATTTTCAATTAAAAAACTTGTTATTTCTCTAAAAACACAACACGAACTGTGTGTATATGAGGTTATAAGTGTGTTTTGTACATAAATATGCCTGGTTATATAATTATTTGGCGTACACTCACATCTACAGGACTGATAGAGACACTTCTATGGATTATTAAACTAGTCAGCCGAGCTCACATTCTTTACAAGAATTCTTATCTTTACTTATTTTAGGTTGTCTTACAWTTATTCAAGTTGCTGGTTTTTATATTTGCTCTTATCTCTTCATTTTAAGGTCTTTCAGTTCTCCTCTTCCTWTCTTGTTCTTATAAAGTTCTTTTACTGGATATATATATAATTTTTTTCTTCAAAATGAATTGTATTTTATTTATTAACTTGATTTGATTTAAATATCTTTTTATAGTTTTACTTGATTAAAAATATTTTCTTCTTAAAATCAAATACTTACTTCACTTTGGCCCAAAAATACACAACCAAAATCATCTCAAACAGAAATAGATAGATGGCCCGAGCACAGAAGAGTGTATACTCTCACAACTATTATTTACATTTTCCCTAATCTAACCCTGACCTGATCAAGCTGCACACACTCTTGTTTTGTCAGTCCAGGATCAGTTTCCGAGCCACTCGCGCCCTCGCAGCAGAGCGCCCCCTGTCTCTGCCCACTGGACTGGACCTTCACTGTGACCAGCATAACGCTCAGGAGTTACAGCAGTTGAGTGTCATTTATAGACACGACAGATCCGCGTTTTAGTCTTGATGTGAATTAAGTTTGAGATTCTTCTTTTTGTGCCTGTGACCCCTTCCCTCTCGTTACTCTGCACCAGTTACTACAACGTCTCATATTCAATTCAAGATTTCATTCAAGTCATTTTAAACTAGTTCACACAGAATTTACTGTCAAGTTTTATATGATATGCTTTTTGCCTCATCATGCTACTTTTGTATTTCCATTCCTTACTCTATTTTATTCCATGTTGGACTATTTTCACCTATTTTCTCATCAATGTTGTTAATCACTTACTGGAGGTCAACCGTGTGGTTGTTATTTAATGTGTTATACAAATAAATGTGACTTGACTTCATTCAGCGGTGTCTTTGGCTGCAGTTTATTTCAGTAGCACTAAAGAGAAAGGATTTGACTTTCACAGTCACACCAGACAACATCACACAAACACACTCTAAAGTCGTCTTCGTCTCACACACACTCACTGCATTGTGGAAACAATAAGCTTCTGCCATGACAAGTCGCTTCATCACAAACTCCACAGGAAAGTCTCTGTCTCTCTCTCCCATGACACTCAGCACTGCTGCCACATTCTTGCTCTGTGTGGTGGTCAGGCCACTCCATGTACGGCATGAAGGACAAACGTCTCCAGAGAACTCATCGCTTCCTGTTCAGTAGAAACTGCAGTCTCCTGTTTGGTCTTCACTGTTGTGTTTAACTTCATCGCATTAGAGTTCTGTGCATCGGTGCTCCTGACCTCTGCAACACACAACACACACTGAACCAATCTTTGGCTCTCCAGTGGATCAACACGGCCGCGTGTGCACCGCCGTTGGCCCAACTCTCCCCAGACGTCTGAGCACTAAAGGTTCCCAAAGGTTTGTTGACGTTGGGGCGACAAAGCAGTGCTATCTGGGTACACACACTGATACACACAGGCACACACCAACACAAACAACACAAATCCACTGTGATGCACACTGACACACACAGTCAGTCACACACCAGGAAGAGGGGCGGAGTGTGTAGGCTTGTGCGTGTGTTCCAGTTTGCATGTTAACATGAAGTTGTTATAGTGAAATATACTGTGTATGCATTCAAACTTTGTTATCACATACTAGATAAAATGTCTGGACACGCCCACTGGACACGCCCACTGGATACGCCCACTGGACACGCCTCTGAAAACAGTCTGAGAATCAAATGAATTTTCTGCCTGTAAACACAGCCATCATCCAGCAGATGGTGTGTGTGTGTGTGTGTGTGAAGACACATTCCACCTGTTCCCTGATCTCTCGTGACGCTCTCTGAGGTTTGGAAACTTTTTTCTCTTTGCATTAAGTTTTAATGAAATGTTTATCTGTTCTTATTTACTTTAAATATTTTAATTGTTACATGATCATTTCATCTAATTCATTCTGTAATCTTGGTGAGTTCTGTAGTACGGACGGTTAAGTGTGTGTGTGTGTGTGTGTGTGTGTGCAGAAAGGTGTAAACTGAGTGTTTGTAAACATCCTGAATTGGATTATATGAAAATATGCAGAATAAAAATGTAAAGAAACAATAATAAATGATAAGATAAAACTACTGTGTGTGTGTGTGTGTGTGTGTGTGTGTGTGTGATCATCTGCTGTGGACCTCCTGACCTCCTGGAGTGTTTGTTCAGTAGGT
Source organism: Clarias batrachus (assembly GCA_003987875.1). Taxonomy (NCBI): domain Eukaryota; kingdom Metazoa; phylum Chordata; class Actinopteri; order Siluriformes; family Clariidae; genus Clarias; species Clarias batrachus. The sequence goes on from QMIH01005202.1 coordinate 10,187, forward strand.
AATGATTAGCAGGAGGTTCTGAGAGTCTGAGACTTTAGTCTTTAGATCCGGTTTAATGAAGCCGAGTTTAAACTCTGCAGTGTTTTAATTCTCTCAGTGTTTAAAGGTTTAAATATTAAAATTGTTTAAAGTGAACTGATTTAAACATCTTTCTGTGGCTGTGAAAAATTTCGAGTGTGAACTTAAACCCAGTTCTCCGCATGTGGGCGGAGTTACAGAGAAATAAACTTGTGAGAGAGTGAGGAAAAAAACCACACCTACCTGCGCCGTCACACCTGCTGATCTAAACTCCGCCCACGTCTGCGCGCTCGTCTCACACTCAGGACTCTGCTCCAGTTTAACATCCAGGAGAGAAACTCCATCCAGATTTTTAGATCCAAATTTGTAACCCAGTGTGGAGCAGATAACAACAGTGTGTGTGTGTGTGTGTGTGTGTGTGTGTGTGTGTGTGTGTGAGAGAGAGAGAAACAGGGAAATACTATCAACTAATCAGTACTAATGAGTCTACCTGTCTGTGTGTCAGTGTGTTTCAGTGTGTGTGTGTGTGTGTGTGTGTGTGTGTGTCAGTGTGTGGTGATGGACTCGTTGGTTCAGCAGCAGGTTGGCGACTCGTTCCTGGAGCACTTGTGTTTATTGGACATCGACCAGGAGCCGATCACAGCGCGCAACACTAGCATCATCTGCACCATCGGTCAGTACCGAGCCTGACTGGACGATAAATAACTGACATGCTCACCTCAAGCTCCGCCTCCAACACTAGACAGACATTCTGGTTTTATGATTATTAATGCTGTTTATTTTTGCACCTCTGTAGGAACATTACATTAATTTCACTGTTCAGTTGATTAATTGTCAGGCGCGGTGGTGTAGTGGTCAGCACTGTCGCCCTGCACCGCCAGGGTCCGGGTTCGATTCCCGTCTCTGTGTGCATGGAGTTTGCATGTTCTCCCCGTGCTTGGTGGGTTTCCTCCGGGTTCTCCGGTTTCCTCCCACAGTCCAAAGACATGTAGGTTAGACTAATTGGTGTTCCCAAATTGCCCGTAGTGTGTGTGTGTGAGTGTGTGTGTGTGAATGTGTGTGTGTGAGTGTGTGTGTGTCTGT
>QMIH01005215.1:2500-11215 GCA_003987875.1 Clarias batrachus
CTTTCACTCTTTCTTTCGTTTTATTTGAAACCTCTCTATTTCTTTTTTTCTTTCATTTKTTTCTTTAGCTTTTTCTCCAGAACTTTTCTGTCTACTTTTTGTTTGTCCTTTTCTTTTTATTCATTTCTATTCGTGCTCTTTCCTCCGCGTGTGAGGAACATGACAGCCGTCGCGATGTTGTTGCAGTACGGTATCGTGATTTTATCGTACACCGTGATTAAATGTTTAGGTGGTTACAGTGATATGAATTTAATATCAGCACATGCCTAATCAGACGTGAACGACGATGGAGTGTGTGTGTGTGTGTGTGTGTGTGTGTGTGTGTGTCTCCAGGGCCTCATGGGAAGGCAGAGTGTTGCAGCATGGCGAGAATCTGTGAAACGTGAACCGTATTTTGGACTTGAATGATTTTTTTTTCCCGGCGAGGGTTTTTGTATCCGGTTTATCCTACTGAAGAGACTGCCTTATTTTATACGCTATTTATACAGCACAGCCCACTGTCTCACTGCGGCGGACACCTGTCTCACTGCGTTGGACGCCTGTCTCACTGCGGTGGACATCCGGACACGTTTGTAATAACACACCGCTGTAACAGAACGCTGAGTAAAGCTCCATATTTTTGTATAGACTCTGACTTTTACACTGGAAAAAACATGAGCAGCAGACGAGGAGGCAGACGAGGATAGTGATGGGTCACGTGATGATGATGATGATGATGATGACGACGATGATGATGATGAAGCTATGTGGATCTGTGTGACATTAAAGGTGTAAAGCAAAATTCTATTCTGAAATACAGAATATAAAGGAGTTTTCTCTCACCGAGTGTCTGTCTGATGTTTCTCTGATTAATCAGAGTTCATGCACTCATGACTGATGTTCTGTAACAGCAGGAGTTTATACTGGATGTTGTTGCAGATCGTCGTGGTCTGTAAGAAATAAAAGATGAAGAGAAGTGCGGTTAAAGGAACATAATGCATTAATCTGGGTGGTGCTGGACGTTTGCTCCCATCGCCACCTTACGTTCCTCAGTGTCATACTGTAACTGGTGTGTTTTATTGTTTACATACACACACACTGATTCATACTGACACAAAGCTGACAGGCACGGTGATGTGTTGTAGAATACAGCCATCAGCACTGACTCTCTGCTCTGTATAATATCTGATCTAGGATGTTGTTGGTCTTTCGGCTGTCCCCGTCCAGCGGTCGCCACAGCAGACCGTCCCGTCCCGTCCCATCCACACACACACCACTTATTCAGTTTCCTCTCAGATCATATTAAGAAGATAAACAGCTCATAAATACATTGATTAGTAATATTGGAATATAAACTACTATCAGACCCCTGGAGTTAGAACATAAAATACAAACACACACTAGTGATGAAAGTGTAAGTTATTGTGTGCTTGTGGTTTCTTAGGGCTGCTTTGTGATTTCTGAGGTAAAACTCCTTTGGAACAGTTGATTTCCTGAGCAAGCGATTATTCCTTCTCTGCGCATGCGCGGCGTCACTAACTGCGAGGGTCGGCGCACGCAGATGACGTTGCGCGGACTATGGAGTGTGCGCATGCGCGGCCAAACAAGAGCGACGGATAAATTAAGCAACGTTCAGACGTCGAGGTTTTTTTTTTAATTAATATTATTATTATTCAGTAATGTCACTTATAGGTTTATTCGTATTTACCCCATATGATAAAATAAATAATTAAAACACTTTGTATATAAAGTATTATTCTAATCAGTAATCTTGGTAAAAAGCAGAATTAATGGATAATCTCAGGCCTAAAACTCTGATCAACTATAATTATACAACATTAAACTCATGTTTATGCTCAAAGATTAAAACCTGCTATAACACGAATTATGTCATATAAACATCTCAGGATTTATGAATCAGTTCATAACAACATACAACTTGTGCTAGATTTACTGGATTATAATTAATGACTTAATTGATGATGGTTTTTATTTTACATTTAGACTTTGAATCAGTTGAACGTCAGTTTATATTTTAAACTTTATGAACTTCATTAAAATACTCTATGAGAATAATAATGGGTTAAATCTTAAACAGCTTGTCTCAGCTGACCCCAGCTTTTCACTGCAGCAGCTCTGAATCTGTCCATTCTTGTAAAAATCTCAGACTTTATAAAGCTGACAGTCAAACCACTCGCTGACGAAACACCCCTGCATAATGTTTTCTGCTTTATTGGTTTGCTATTTCCTTTTCCTTTCTATGTTCATGAAGGATATAAATCATAGAATCAGATAAAAAATATAACTATTTATGTTCAATCCATTTATAATTATTAGGATATTTTTCTTACGAAAAGAACCAGATTTCCAAACTTTCCCCATGAGCGGTCTCAAGACTTGTCACTCCGGTTACCTGCAACTTAGGAAGGTTTAATACTTTACTGTTTCTCCTCCCACTACCTCAACTCATCACCTCATTACTACGAAGTTTTGATTTCTCATGTTGTTTTGTTCTCACTTTGTCACTCTTGTTTGCAAATTTCCACGTGCACTTTATGTTGTCTCTTTTGTATAAAACGTATAAAGTTCTCCGTTAACTTAAAATGTCAAGTCTTGTCTCAGCTAGCCAGTTAATTAGGTTTGTTAGTTAGCTAGTTATTTTTGTTAATATATGTTGTATGTAGCAGGTCCTGGAGGAACGTTGTTCATTTCACTGTATGCTAAACTGTATATGGATGACGTGACAATGAAAGCCTATACTTGAATCTGAACTTGATGGAAAAGATGAGCGCTGTTAATCTCAACGTCAACTTTATTGTCGATTCTGCTACATGTACAGTACATACATATAGAGAATTGAAATTATGTTACTCTCAGTCCCTTAAAAACAACACTATTAATAAAGTATTAAAATTTCAATATAAAAGAACACAATTTATGAACTCTTAGTGGAACTTAGGCTTATATAACCTTAGATCATTATTTGTTTGTTTGTTTATTATTTTTGTTTGTGGGTTTATATATTCCACAGTCGAAAGACCTGCAGATTAGGCCAATTGGCGTTCCCAAATTGCTCGTAGAGTGTGAGTGTATGTGTGTGTGTGTGTGCCCTGCAATGGATTGGCACCCTGTTCACCCCGCCTTGTGCCCTAAGCCTCCTGGGATAGGCTCCAGCCCCTCCGCGACCCTGAATACAGGATACAGAGGTATAGACGATGAGTGAGTAAGAGTGAGTTTAATAAATCAAAAAAAGATTTATTTCATGAACCTTCATTTTAAAGCTCATCTTACTGACATCTAGTGGGCACATTTTGTGGAGCTGCAAGTAATTAAAGTAAGTACATTCTTTTATAGATGTTGTACAGTTGTTTATTTAAAACATATATACTGTGGTACATTTACTGTGTGTGTGTGTGTGTGTGTGTGTGTGTGTGTGTGTGTGTGTGTGTGTGTGTGTGTGTGTGTGTGTGTGTGTGTGTGTGTGCACAATCCGTCCAGGTTTTAACAGTGTGTTGGATAGCTCTTAACACAAAACCAGTCATTTTAAATCTACTTATTTTTTTGGTGCTTGATGTAGGCCAAATTATTTGACCCCTATTGACCTTAATTCAAATTCAAACCTAATTCACATTTTTATTCACGTACACAACCATACACAGTGAAATGCTTATAGGATAGAAATATTTTACTACAATAAGAGCACAGTTGCAGTAGAAGAATACAATTAAAGTAAAGATAGAATTTCCTATAAAATATTCACACACACACGTCTGTGCACAAAACTACAACCTCTTCAACATGACTTCAAAATATTAACTTCTCCTTATCTCTCTCTGAGATCCATTCAGAAATAACAGCTGTGTAACAACTGCTGTGTGCTGATTGGTCACCTTATTTGTGACGTCATTGTCACGTCACATTTATAAAACGACCCTCGGAAGCGGGGCTTTATTTTGACCCGCCTCTTCCGGTCACTAGAAGCTTCGGAGTCAGGCGTAATAGTCCGTGCTCCTTACCGCGGCTAGCTGTGCGGCGCTAACTGCTAATCGCAACGCCACTTCAGGGTTCATTTTAGGAGAAAAACTCCTTTTACGATTTACTTATATACATTTTAACGGGCATATAAATAAAAAATGGCATCGGGGACACCGTAAGTGTATCTTATCCCTAATTAAGATRATTTGTGTTTATTTCAAGTCGGCTAGTTCAGTTAGCTTAGCGTTTTGGTTAGCTTAGCTAGCGAGATTCACCAAGATAATGTGTTATAGTTTTGCGTTTGCTTAAAAAGTTAACGTTTACTTAATGGAAATGGAGTAAAAATACATTGTGTTAGCGGAAGCCGTTAGCGAGTTTAGAAAAAAAAAAGTTTAGCCGTTAGCCTGTTAGTGGTAACTGTTAGCCGTTAGCCTGTTGGTTAGTTAGTGGTAAATGTTAGCCGTTAGCCTGTTGGTTAGTTAGTGGTAAATGTTAGCCGTTAGCCCGTTGGTTAGTTAGTAGTAACTGTTAGCCTTTAGCATGTTGGTTAGTTAGTGGTAAATGTTAGCCGTTAGCATGTTGGTTAGTTAGTGGTAACTGTTAGCCGTTAGCCTGTTGGTTAGTTAGTGGTAAATGTTAGCCGTTAGCCTGTTGGTTAGTTGCGGAGGGTCTGAAAGCAGTCTCTCTTGAGCACTGAGACTTGCTGATACTCCCCTCCTACAGTAACGAGCTGTGGGGCTGAACAGGCCGAGTGCTGCTGAGACTCTCACTGTGGCCTACTAGCCTCACACACACCTGTTCATTAACATCACACACATTACTGATGTGTAATAGCACTCTAACACACACGCGCCTCTCTCTCTCTCTTTCTCTCCCCTGCAGATGCCTGAACAGTCGCTGGGATCAACCCAAGTCCAAGACCGAGCTCCTGCAGGGGATTGTGGGAAACGTGTCCGCTACAAAGTCAGCTGCAGCACCCCTGGGTCCAGCTGTTACACCAGGCGCAGGTCCTCAACAACCTTCTGCCTCGAACGCCCCAGCACAGGGAGGAGTGGAGATGGCCACCGCCATGGCCGCCAAACTCAACGCCATGCTAATGGCTAAAGGGAAACTCAAACCACTGCAGCCGCTACCTAGTAAGGTAGGGCTCTCTCAGTGTAAAGGTGTGTATGTATCCATCAGACACTGTTTGTAATGTAGGCTCTGTGTGTGTGTAGGCCCCCACCAGTGCTCCAGTACTCGTCAGCAGTGAGGAGATTGTTGTGACAGAAGTGGACATTAATGACGTTCCTGTGAACTGCAGGAATCTACTCACCAAAAGCAAAACACAGGAGGAGGTGTGTGTGTGTGTGTGTGCACACACTCGGATCTATGTCGAAGTTCATTTGAGAGGAAACACTGTTCTGTAGTAAAGCATGTTATTCTTGTTATTAAACCAGAAACAGTGTGTTCTGTGGGTCGGTATGAATTTGATCAGACTGTCGGACCAAAACAGGAATATTTGATGTATCCAGAAATCTTTGGTTTTGAAAATCGGTTTTAGATCAGATTCCTAAGGAGGTGTCTCATTCTGGACGCTCTACTCCCTCCACAAACCCCTTTACATCATTCGCAACACAACAGAAAGTTCACGGTCTCATAATTTTCAGTGCTGTAAGTTAAAGGTGACAAATTAAATTTTAATGATATTAGTCACAGTTAAGTATGTAGAGACCGCACCCTCAAATGTGTTCTCCCTGCAGCTAAATTAGCCATGTTTTTAGGAAGAGCGTCTCTTAACCTCAGTGTAGAGATAAACAACATCCCTTGGACAGAGGAGGAAGTGAATGTCTGATAGTGAGTGAGTGCACATAAACAGTGATGTATGAGGACACAGCACAGAGTGTGTGAGCTTCCAGCATCAGCAACCAATGTAAATATGTAGACACTGTGTTGGATGTGTGCTGCCAGTCTGAACGGAGCCAAATCCACCCATCTGATCACTCAATCCAACACGGATGTATGCTGTGTGTGTGTGATCAGTGATCTTATTACACACACCTCTCCCCTCAGATCCGTCTGCACAGCGGCGCGCTGGTCTCCACTAAAGGCTTGTTCCTGAATGATACTGASAAGTCCACCTATAAAGGAGGGTGTGTATGCACGCGCTCCACACACAGTCTGATCGGTCTCTGGTCATGTGACTCACTCTAATACCTCGTCTCTGTGTCTCCTGTAGAGAGCGTCCTCTGTATCTGCACGTTCAGGGCCGCACCCAGGACGAAGTCAACAGTACGTCCGGTTCTCTTTCACATTTCACTTGTCGACTGTGTAACGGTTACGARTSCTAACCTTCTGATTGGTCGGTTTCTCCTCAGAGGCTGTGATGCGGATCAAAGAGATCATCTCCGAGGATGTGATGCGAGCGTCAGGGGGGCAGCAGCCGGCCGTGATGCCCCCGGTCCCTGTGTACCCCCAACCCCCGCGACCTTCTGTACCCGCACAGCCACACCTCCCTACGCCACGCCCCCCGAACGCTCCCGTAACGCCCGCACACAGACCCCCTCCTCCTCACGCTGGGGTAGGTACCGCATTATTAACCCTAGGGCTCGGTGCGGGGTGTGTTCCGGTGCCGGGTCTCTCACGCCCTCGTGCACTTCCTCCTGGCTGAGTTGGCGGATCACGCCGATTGAGGCGGATCCCAAGCCAGACGGTTYGAAGTGAAGTGTGTGCGCGCAACGCTCTGTCCCTGATGCACACYGTCTGTGAGAGGAAGTGCCCGAGGGTGTGTTTAGAGCGGTACCGGAACACTGCATGAGTGTGTGTGCGGAGGTTAATGAAGGCGGGGCCAGTGAAGATCATTTGGCTCCTGCTGATACCCACCTCCTAAATCAACACCAGCAGGGAGGAACGGGCCGATCTGCAGAGATCATGGCCCGCACTGCTCCTGCTCACATTCTCTCACACACACACGCGCACACACGCGTTTAAATCGATCAGGACAGGGGAGCGTGGCCCGATGCTGCAGTTTTGAAGACTTTGAGTAACAACACTAGTTTGTTTGCTGTGACTGAGACAACTATGAACACCAAGGTGAACTTTAAACCCTCATAACCCCAAACCGACTCGTTACTGTGCCGCTACACACTCTCTCTCTCTCTCTCTCTCTCGTCACGGCTCAGGACTTACACCCAGTGTATTCATGTGCGTCTGTAAGCGCTGATGTAGCGGAGTGACACTGTTGTCAGGGTAACGTGTTCAACATGCCTTTGAAATAAATCTGAACTTGAAAGCATTAATAGTATTGATTTTCCTTTCACATTTTATAAAACCTCATCAGTTAGCATAGTGGATCTGCCTCATGTAAAGGGGAGTGAGGAAAGTACTGTTAACGTCAGAAATGTTTGTCTGAATTTTTAAATAAATAAATAAATCCATTTGATTTTTAATTCTCCGAGAGCTGTTGTGTATGTAAATGTGCTGTTAGTGGGCGGGGCTAGTGCAGTGTGTAGGGCTCTAGTGGGTGAAGGGTGTAGTGTGTAATCACTGTACCTCTGGTGCTGGTTGCAGAGTTTTGTGCACACTAAGCTATTTGTAGGATTGGAGCAATGCCTGCCGAGCTTCAGCGTGAACGAGAAGGTGGAGGGACCCAACGGCTCGTACCTGCAGCACATCCAGACCGAGACGGGGGCGCGCGTCTTCCTGCGGGGGAAGGGCTCGGGCTACATCGAGCAGGCCTCACGGAGAGAGTCATTCGAACCCCTGTACCTCTACATCAGGTGCGTCTCCGTCTCTACACCGGTCCCCTGTACATGAGTTTAGTTCATCTCGCAGTCTGATCGATACAGCAGTGTTCCTCAGAGACACAGAACTCTAAACTAGGACAGGAACTGACTGTGCTGCGTTTAATAACGAGTGTGTTTCTCTCAGCCACCCGAACTCTGCTGGCCTGGAAGCAGCCAAGAAACTCTGCGAGAGCCTCCTGGAGACGGTGGGTATTCACTAACAGTCGGCCCTGTAATGCGCAAGACTTCAGGTCATAAGTTCTAATATTTAAAGATTTGAGTGTTTAATTTTAATTCCAAGTGCTTCAGTCCCAGGATCATGGTGGTAGTGGTGGTTTAAAGAGAGAACCCTGGATGTTTGCAGAAGCTTTTCACTCGTGTTTAGTGAATAAAGAGTTGTGCTTTATTCTTTSACCAGTGTTGGACTTGTAAGGTGTGTGTGTGTGTGTTGCAGGTGCGATCTGAACATGCACGTATGGTATCTGTGTACACGGCTACGGGTTCCACACAAGGTAAGGCTTCTTCTTATTATTATTATTATTATACATTTCCATTTGGCTGAATGTAATTTTTTTTTCTACTTAAGTGTGTGCACACACACAAGTTCACTTTCTGATCTTTAAATTGATCTAACATTTAAGAGGTGTGTGTGTGTGTGTGTGTGTGTGTGTGTTGTAGCAGCGTACCCGTCTCAAGGTTACTCATCCAGCAGCAGTAGTTACAGCAGCCAGTCGTGGTACGGATACCCCAGTGCTTACCCATCATACCCTGGGACAGGAAGTTACTGGGGACGAGCAGACGGTGCAGACAGCGCGCAGATGGTGCAGTATCCCGTCTGTCCTCGCCAGTCCACTTCATTCATACTGCAGGTCAGCAGTGTACACACACGCACACGCACGCACACTGGTCTTATTGTTTTCTTTTAAATTTTTGGACAAAAATGTAATTAAATCTCTTTATCCTGATGCTAATGATGTTTGTGTGTGTTAGGATGAAG
>QMIH01005226.1:0-11170 GCA_003987875.1 Clarias batrachus
TTTAAGTTCATTAATTAATAATCCCACGCTATCTCCAAACGGGAGGGTCTTCCCGTGTGTATCACAAGCACTCTCACTATCTCCTATTTCATTGACCCACTCTAACGCCCAGCATAAGGGCTCTTATAATTAAAAAACATCGCGTGGTGCGGCTCTCCATACCGCACCACGTAACAATAATCTGATCTGGAAGTGAACTAATTCTGCAGATATTACAAGAAAATGAACAAAATGAGTGTTTCATGCAGGGTGTAAATTTCACATGTGAAAGTTCACGTGATTCTGTTATGGGTAAGACAGGCGTTAAAATCACACTAGCTTGAGTAGCTAAATATGGATTTCTCAAAAAAAAAAAAGGTAAAAAATGATAATAAACACAATGTGCTCTGTTTGGGGCTCTTTGCCCAGAGTGTAACATTAAACAATAATATCAACAGCTGAGATAAAAAAAAAAAAAAAGAAACCAATAAAAGGTTTAAAATCTGAGTCCATAATTGAGGTTTCGACCCTTAAATCTGTTCTTCACACGAACAAGCCGAGTGAAACCAGCAGAACACGTCACACTGTGGCTTAAAACGATGATTCATATTTGATTGCATGGTGTGTTGTGGAGAAAAGGTCAAATATGGCTTTAGTGCTCAGAGAGAGAGAGAGAGAGAGAGAGAGAGAGAGAGTGTGAGAAAGACACAGAGAAAAATAGTAACAGAGAGGAAGAAAAAGAGAAAACATGTGAGGTGATAAAAAGAGAGAGAACAGGGGACATGAGGACAGAGAGCGACTGAGAGAGAGAGAGAGAGAGAGAGAGAGAGAGAGAGAGAGGGCATGAAAGTGAAAGTGTGAAAGAGACAGAGGATGACAGAGCTCTCCCTACGGCTCGTCTAAAGCCCACAAAGAGAGAGAGAGAGAGAGAGAGAGAGAGAGAGAGAGAGAGAGAGGGGGAGAGACAGTGAGTGAGAAAGAGATTTCGGAATAAGAAACGAGCTGAGATCAAAGTTTTACAGGGAAAGAGACAGAGACTTTTTCAGCAGTTAGATTCAGGAAAAGTTGAGCCTTTACTTGCAGTAGCTAACTTTCCATTGTCATTGTAAGGAAAGAAAAAAAAAAGTGTCATGCTATTATAGACAAACAATCAACAATGTACAGCCGACTCTTCACCACAAAGTATAATTTTCCCACCATTATGTTTTTAGTAATTAAAAATAAACAAGCAGTTGATAATGAAATAAGAGAAACTTAAATGTAACTTTAAACAGATAAAAATTACAAAATGTCAAATATGCCGAGACATTCTGTTATAGACAAATAATCAACACCTGTTCAATGGACCCTACAGTATGTGAACCCTGTACAGTAGAATACTGATGTGAACAGCTGTAACGCCTTACTTCAACAGCTGGCTCAACTTGAGTTACTGTTGAGTTTCTATGAGTTTGATCCAGTCTGGCCTCCAGTCTTGTCCTCTGACCTCTTATTTTCTCCATTTCACACCAGTGTCTGTAAACCCTAAATGTGTGTGTGTGTGTGTGTGTGTGTGTGTGTGCCACTTTCAAAGTCCTTTCTGATGCTCGGTTTGCTCTTCAGCAGATCGTCTTGCCTAAATGCATTGCTTTGCTGCTATTGATTAGCTAATTAGACATTTGCATTAACGAGTTGAACGATAGCTCATAAAGTGGCCGGTGAGTATATGTGTATTATAGCGTTATGAACGCTTTCACAGTGAACATACAGAATCATCAAACCTTATTCATTAATACATTTATGCTCAGTAAGTGCTAATTTAGGGACACATCATACAGTCCTATAAGCAAATTGAGATCACTGCAATATAATTCTTTCTGAAATGCAGTAGTAATAACACACATGCTCACACACAGACATAAATGAGTGTTTACACACGCTGCTGGTTGTTCATCCGGAGCGCAGAGCTCAGGAGAGGATGAGATTGATGTGAAAGTCGTATATAACGGTGTAATGGTGCTTCTCAGGCCCGGCCTTTAGGATTCTCTGTAATAAACCCTGATACGATTATGGAGATGTGAATGAGGTCGTCCCGCAGAAATGAACGACTTTTTACCTTTCCGGATTTAATTCATCGATTTCTTTTGAACTTCGGCTGGAGTCTGGCATGTGAAAGAGAGCGAACGGAAGAACGAAAGGGTGAGTGAGTGAGAGAGGGAAAGAGAAAGAGAGAGAGCAAGAGCGATATTAAAATGTTGGAGCGGCGTGGTGGCAGGCTGTGCGTAATTTCCCAGCCGGATTTTGTCCTCTCTCCGTGATGGATGGGCAGCAGATCCGAGGGGATTAAGGTGAGCCTGTCTTTGATTTCTTTTTCATATCTTTTAATGCCAGCTATCTGTAATCTGTCACTCGGGCCTGTGACTGCACTGACACACACGCGCTGTGGGGATATTTCAAATAGCCGCTGTGCCATTTCAGCTTGCCTACACAGTCGAAGAATTCATGTACGAGCAGGGTTACTTTTCCAACTGTGAAGTGCGAATCGCTTTTGAAAAGTCTATTTATATAGAAAATAATATGCGTAACCTAATTAATTTTTGTTTTTTTGCTAAGCTATACAATTACAGTAGCTTTTCATTCTCTGTTTTTCCTGTACAACTTAACTCACAAAACTAAATCTAGCTGAATTTGGCAGCACTATGCTTCTTTTTCCTTTCTAGGAAACTCCGTAGTCCTTGTAAGGACCATGGAGGCCAATAGTCAATATTCACACACTACTGGCAATTTGGGAACGCCAGTTAGCCTAATCTGCATGTCTTGGGAGGAAACTGTGGGAGGGACTGTGGGAGGAAACCGGAGCGCCTTGAGGAACCCCATCAGGCACAGGGTGAACATGCACAGAGACCCGAGACAGGAATCAAACCCTGTCTCAGATCTCTGGAGGTGCAAAGTGACAATGCTAACCACTATGCCACATACCACTATTGCTGTGCTATGCTTAATACAGTGGAACCTCGGATTGCGAGTGTTCCGCAAGACGAGCAAAGATTTTTAATAAATTTTGAATTGGAAACCGAGCGAAAGTCTTAGTTTACAAGTGCCGAGTATCATGTATCACGTATGCGCCTCTTATTTTGACACCGAGCGTCAAGTTATCATAACTGAGCCAATGATTTTTCTCTCTCTTGCGCTGTGGAATTATGGGTAACTGTCTCCCCTGCTGTGTCTTAGTGCTCGTCTCTTACTGGTAAAATCAATGTCTCCCTCTCCCTCCTATGTGTGTGTGCACGCATACTTTGACACTGTCCCCCTCCCCGTCCCCCCGTCCCCCCCCACACACACTTTTCCTCGCCTTTACTCACTGTCCTATGTGTGTGCGCACGCGTAATTTGACCCCCTCCCCGGCTTCACATACACGCTTTCTTTACACAGAAAACTCCACTCTGTCATGATTCTTTTCAAAGGTAAGGTGCTGGTTAATTTTTTAATTTTTTAATTTTTTTTTACCCGACAGCAGTGATTCCGTTAGTCTGCGCTCACGCGAGTGTCATTAGAGAGATTTATTTTTTTTCCCCGTTAAAAAAGTGTTTCCGTTGTGTGTGTTTGTTGTGAAACATTAAAAGTGAGTTGGGGTGAGGGAGGAGGAGTTTTACTGTGTAAGACGAGGTGAGGGAAGGGGCTAATTCCATACTCACACACACACACACACACACACAAATACACGGCGCGCACAAACGGAAACACTTATCTGTCAGGATTTATTTTTTACTTTTTTTATGTTAAGTGCAGGTTCATTTGTTTTATTTTTACTTTATATATTGTATATATTTTGGGCTGTGGAACGAATAATTTGAGTTTCCATTATTTCTTATGGGAAAATTTGATTTGGTTTATGAGTGTTTTGGAATATGAGCCTGCTTCAGGAACAAAGTATGCTCGTAATGCAAGGTACCACTGTAATACGTCTGTATTCATTATTCTAAGCAGGGTGTACTAAGCTAATCTTTATACTTATCATCTCATTAAATGAAAAGAACCTACCATTCATCATGCAAAGCTAATTGGTTCTGATACAGTTTACCAGGGCTGGGCAACTATTTTTCCTAGGGGGCCATATGAGAAACCTGGATCTTTGAATATTAAATGATGCATAAGTCTTTCAATATACTGTATGTAAAGCAGCACAGCTTCTGGGACAGTTTTGTCCAAGTGTGCTATCTAAGCATACGGCTTTACTGCTGACCGCCGTGAAAAAATATTTAGTGGTTCATGACTTATTGAAAGCTCCATATTCAGCATCAGCCTTATGCTTTTTAGTGCTAACAAGTGACACTGAAAACACCCACTCTTACAGCCTGCTGTAGATGTGTGTCAGTCGCCTCAGGCTCAGCTGGTGATGCTGCGACCACAAACATCACTCACGTCAATCATGTGTGACAAGAGGAAGCAAAGTCACATTACACAGGAGTTTCAAAATATAAGCAAGTTTAAATAATTGTATCTGATCAAACATACAGTACATTATTCTCATCAGTGTGGTTTGTCTTTGACCTCATGAGGTCTGGATCTGGTCCGGGGGCAACACAATGCAGTATACAGTGCATTTATAACTATAAGCTAATACGTTAGGTGGAGCATTTATACCCTTCCAAACATTACATCAATTAAAACCCTTCACCATATACAGTACTTCTATTCACTATGGCCGTTTAATATAAAACATATTATATAAAGTACATTCTATACATCCATCTGTTGCATATGATAATCTAAGTAGATCCACAGTTTTCTAAACAGATTCATTTATATCAAGCTAATCTGTACACATCTTTTTATTATGCTATGATGACTACTGTATATGTCTGTTAATTAGAGTAATGTTAAAAACTTACTATCCCCTTTTTAATTCTATGTTTTTTTGCATAAAAACATAAGAAAAATCATGTACCAGGTCTTAGTATTTGACGAGTACAACAACATACTGTATAACATTTTCCCTGTGATATTATTTATTTAACAAAAATTAAGCCAAAAAGAGAAAACAAGTACTAGGCAATACTAAGTACCTTTTTATTGCTTCTACAGGATTTAAGAGGATGTTGCAACCAGGTGCTGGTAATTATCAATCCTTGATTAATTGATCATCAGCAGGTGTTTAGACCATTTATAAAAAAAAAATTCACAGTTTGCTGGTCTGGAGCATTTTTTTCAGGTGTGTGTCAAGAGACATATGCAATGGTCTTAGAGATGCAGTTGTTGCTGCACATTGATCTGGAAAGGGTTTTAAAACTATTTCAAAATAATTTGGAGTTCAACATTCTACAATAAGAAAGATTATTCTCAAGTGGAAAGCATTCAAGACAGTTGCCAATCTTCAGGAGTGGACTTTCCATCACATTCACCCAAAGGTCAGCCCGTGCAATGCTCTGAGAAATAAAGACAAAAGAAAATAAATGAGCTACAGCTCAGACGCTAAATGCGCCACTGAGCATGTGACCAAAACTAATCAAGTATACAGTAGCTGGTTTGTAGTCATCAAGTTGTCTGTGAACTCCGTTATCTCCATCTGTCCAACAGCTAAAACTTTGGTCATGCAACAGGACAATGATTCGAAGCATACCAGTAAATCTCTATCAGAATGGCTGAAAAAAATGAACCAATCAAGGATTGGAATGTCCTAGTCAAAGTCTCATTAAAATGCTGTGGCAGGACCTCAAGAGAGCTGTGCATAAGTGAATGCTCCAAAACCTCAATGGACTGAAACAATATTGTAAAGAGGAATGAAGCTAAAAAGGAAAGGATTATTTTAAGTTATTGCTGCTAAAGGTGGGTCTACAAGCTAATGAATCATTGGGGAGTACTTCTTATTGCCAGCATGTTTTAATAATAGCAGAGAGAAAAGGTTTATATGATTCTGTTCATCCAAGGGTGTATTTGCTTAATTCTAAGACCCGCTATGACCAGATGATTTTATTACGTTTAAAAATGACGTAAAATATTATTATTCTAATGTCTACTAACCATTTCCACTGGATTCACATTCAATAAGCTATGCTAAGCATGTCCTTTTGATTTCTAATAAGTATTTTAGCTAATGACTTTCTATTTATCTTACTCATTATTTATTCTCAGCTAACCCTTTTCTTACAGATCCCTATTCAATGAGCTCAACTAATAGTTTCCATTAACGATTTATTTTATTATGCTAAGCTAACCATTTCCTGTTGACGTCCAGTCATAATTTTACGTTCTTTTTAAAATTTCTTCATAAAATTTCATTCTTTAAGGTAAGGTAAACATTTTCTTCCTATTATCTAGTTAGCCAAAATAGTTAATTAATCTATTCAGTAATGATGTTACGATTTGCACTAGAGTCCTAAAACAATGCTAATCATCTTTTTTAAAATCCCCCTTCCAATACATTTTACATCTATTTTCTTCAACATCATAACATTGAGGTGTAATTCTGGTGTCTTCATACGCCTGGCACAAGTAATGGCAGAGGAAATAAGTCTATATGAAGGGTTTATGGGGGATTTGCCAGAGCTTCCTTTTCAAAGACGAGGTATGGAGCTTATTAAGGCACAGTCAGAAGCTCCTCTTGGGGGAAAGGGGTGCCCATTGGCTTCTCTCTGCACGGGTCGAATCATTCTCGATCTTGGGTAATTTAATATGGCAAACGTTTCCTCCAGGCTAATTCCATTCACCTTGGTGTTTCAGACGTTCGGCTCAAAGAGTTCACCTCGCTTAAGCGACTGTCAAGTTTAGCATTTTGAGCCCTTTAAGTCGAGCCCTCTGTTATTAAAATTAAGTTTTACAGCACAGCACTGTGGAATCCTTTAATTTGGTTAATCAGAAGGTGTTGTTTCAAGTATGTTATTGTTTCTATATCAAAATTTTTTTTATAGACTTCCTAAATTACACTAACCTAACCTTTTCCTATTGATGTAATTTTTTTATGCTAAGCTAACAACTTCCTATAACTTTCATTCATTATTCTAGCCTAACATTTTCCTATAAAACAATACTCTAAAGATCTTTATTCATTATGCTATTCTAACCAATTTCCATTAGTATTGTTCAAAGTGAATTATCGCTAACCATTTCGTATAGACTTATTTATTCAAAGGTGATGAATAATTTTATATTAATGCACTCATTCTAATACATTTTTGTTTCTATAGTAACAATCACACCTTGTATGGTTGGACGTACCACATAACCAGATTAAAAATAATAAAATAAATCATTAATGTGGTGAAGTTTTCTGTAAGTATATTTGCTGTAACATTTATGGAAGTGCCAGTCCAGAGTCTGCCCAATTTGGTGATTTAATTACAGCTGCATCAGAAAGCTTCAATAAATGTGATGTGCATAATCTAAATAGCGCAAACTTTCCTGCTAAAATATGCACATTTTTCATTCCCATACGTGGGCTTTTTTGGTGATGAAAATGATTATTTTTGAGAGAAAACTGAAAAGTAGGTAATCAGAAGCTCTCCAGCTGCGTCACATGCTCACTTCTGTGTGTTTGCCTGCTAATCCTTTTAGAGCAATCTGTGATTGAAGTGGAGGAGAGAAACACCTGTTGGTGTCCAATTTAGGAAGGAGAGATGGATAGGTCTACACACAGCGAATTTGCATGATGCATGTAGATTACACACTGAGGTATCTGCAATGCACATAAGCCATTTTGGGTGTATGCCTAATTAAGCAACAGATTTAAAAAGCATTTTAAAATATTTTGAATTTTGCACTTTTTATTCATCGATTATGAACAAGTGAGGCTTGTAAATGTGTTATATAGTCAGCATATAAACACTTGCATAAACTTCATGAAAACAATCCACAAAAATCAGTAGTGAACCAGAGAACCAACAATATACGGCCAGAGGATTATATGATATTGGATAAGTATACTATCTATGCATAATGGCTGACAACATGTAAATACAGTACTGTGCAAAAGTCTTGACCCCACTAATTACCTCATAGGAAATGAAATGAAATGATGTAGATTAAATTAAGAAAGGAGAACAAATCTTTTACTGTGACAGACTGCAAAGTTAATAAAGATGGAGTTCAAAATCTGGTTGTTTATGTAACAACCTCAGCAGCAAAGTTAATTTCCCCTTTTACCGCTTCTAACCACTCAGCATTCAGCATCAGCAATACACTAATCGCCGGCCTGATGATCTGTCATCATCTGCACCTGTTTATTACTGGACCATGCCCTAAACTAGCTTAAACTAGCTCAAAATGCTAATCCTATAATCTGTGTTAAACATCACTAAGACTTGGATTCATTAGGACAAACATTTCCTAACATACACTTCTTGTACTGTAAACATCCATTCAGTCATGACTAGCACAATTATTCTATACTTATGCTAATTATGCTAGGCTGTTTTTGTATAATTTCAAATATTATGCTACGCTAAGCATTTTCAATTAACATTATCAATAAAAAATAAAGCCATGTGTTTCTGCAATTGGACAGCATTTCACTACTGTTTACTGCAACTGTTTTCCACCACATGTATAATCATTTAAGGAAGATATCTTGAAAAGAGGCAAAGGGCAAAAACATACGTTCCATCGGATTGCGATTCATAAGATGAAGCTTAGCTAATCCTCGAGCTGAACACGAGGAGAAGAAAATTGACTTGATTAATTCAGCAGACTGTGGATAAGTAGAGCCCGTTGAAGAGCTGTTTTAAGCTGACTGATGGACTGACGGCCCTGCGGAGCATAACGCTGGCGTATAAGGAGTGTAGAAGGAGAAGCTTTCATGACTAATGCTAATTTCAGGTTTGCACATAAAACTAAATGCAAATTAATGAGGCAAATTGTTGTGAAAGTCAGTGAGCATTGTCTAGCAATAGCAATATATGATACAATGTCTACCTTTTAACAATTAAATATTGCTTCCATTGAATGTTTGGGTTCATTCAATTCAAGGATCGAAACACAGCTTCACAGAGAAGCAGACAATTAACAGATTTGTGCTAATGATCCCACTTCTTGCGCATTTTAAAGCCCCAAGCTGCCATCACGTATGCTCTCGAATTCACACGTCCTTTTTTTTATAAACTGAAAAACACATGGCATCTGCGTTCGACTGCTCGACAGAAGCCACATCCTGCTTCTGTCTCGGCTAAAGAACACAGATCAATGCCGAGTTGCCCTGATCTAACCCACGCTCATGACATTTTGAACTCGAATGTACAAGGTTTCAACCACAAAGCGTGCGACAGGGAGTTAATCTATTGCAACTCGTGCTGTTTTGACATGGAGGGCTGACCCCTCGCTGATCAGGTGGGACATTGATTTCAGGTTCAGTTTTCCAAATACACCAAAGGGCGAGGGAGGCTGAATAAACAAGCAAGCAATCTTCTGACATTTACCTCTCTATAAAGATATCAGAGAGCTAATCATTAAAGCTAGCAAGGGATAATTGGAGACTCTGATTTGACTAACCTTTAGTCGAGGGATTTTTGAACAGTTCACTTTATTTTCTCGGTGTAAAGTATTTATACTGTTTTTTTTTTTTCATGGCTTGCTCTTGAAGCTTTTGACAGAGTAAAGGTGTATAGGAATAAAAATCTGCTATACTCTGTTTTATATAAGTCTACAATGGCATACAAAAAAAGGGACTTTACCTAGCTAGCTCATACAGTCTCGTCGTCTGTGAGCCTACAATGATCATTATCACAAGCTTTGCCGTTACAGATGTTACTCAACCAGAACTGGACTTTTACCGTTGCGGCACACGGCAGCAACATTAGGGTTTTGCGCTTGCCGGCTTTACGCCACTAAGTGGCGCTATAACCATTGACTGAGGCCTCAGGTCTTAGCTCGTTCTCCCAAGCATTAATGCAGCTCTTTAAATTAAATATGGTCATTTCATATTTACATCACAGTTAGCAAAAGTAAATGTTAACGTGACTTAAGTTGAGTTTTTACCATGTGTAATTAGAAAATCCACAAAACGGTTTTGTGTCATCTTATACTTTGTTTATTTATAGTAGATTTAGTGACTGAAATAAATGAAACTAAATGACCATAAAATTCAGACATAAACCAATGTCAGTCAGCAGCGCTGGTGTTTCTGCATTCTTATAAGAATAAAATGCAGTATGCTGTTATGATCATCATCATTTTCTTTGATAAATACTGAAAACGTTTTCAAAATGTACATTTCTACATTCCAGTAGCACATAGTGCATTGCACACAGTTTTAGTTAAAGCGCACACACGCATTGATTTGAACTTGAATAAATAAACAGATCAGCCATTAATTTCCATCAACTTGTTTGTGGTAAGTCTTTTTTCCAGAAAGTTTATTGACAAATCAATGTTTGTTATTAAATTAATGTTAAAAATTTAATAATGTTTAAATGAATGTGCGGGCATCTTTAAATTTGAACAGAAAATAATAGTGAGCTGGTAGGCAGATTATTTTTCATAAAACTTAAACAGCTGAATGAAGTTAAATTCACATAATAAATAAATAATTGCATTTGCTATGGACTTGTGCACTCAATCGTGTAAAAAGAGCTTTTTCTAGCATTTTTTGTTTTACAGTTTGTAATTTATTAGACACTTTCAAGTAAATTTTAATCACGCTAAACACAAACCATGATTTTTTTTATGCAATTTTAAAAAATAAATAAATAAAACTAGTTATTGCATTATGTTTCAAGACATCCTTAATTGATCTTAGTTTACAGGGGGGGGTAATTGATAATCAAGGTTAATATTTTGACTCACCTGAAATATGGATAATCATCTGAAACATGCAACTTTCCATGGCCACTTGCTCTTAAATTTAATTAAGAAAAATGCTTATGTTTATGTGTTTATGCTGAATAGTAGTACGCGCTCACTGCATTGCATGTGTGATGACAAAACGTTATGATTTTGTGAACTTGAGCGCGTGAGAAAATGAACCGAAACTTTGTGTATACTCGCCTCACAGAAGTGAAAAATATATACTTATTGTTATGAGGGGGCGCTTCAATATGGCGGCCCTCGGTATTTAATATTATATGGGAGCCCCAACGCAGGACTTGGAGGGATATGGGCCGTGGATTGTTTATTTCGGGAGGAATAATCGGCTCGCGTGAACACCACAGAGTTTATAAGGAGAAGGAGGGCGCGCTTATGGCGGCGCGTGTCACGGTGCTTCGTCACACAAACAGGTACTTTG
>QMIH01005234.1:2393-13919 GCA_003987875.1 Clarias batrachus
TACAATAACGATGAGTGGGCCAAAATTCCTCCATAGTGCTGAAAGCTATCAGACTCATTGCAAGTTATCAAAAATGCTTGATTGCAGTTCACACATTCACACATTTTTAAAAACTGCATGATGTGTTCACTTGTGGTATCTTTGACTTATATTTAAATTCATTAGATGATCTAAAATATTAATGTGTGACAAACATGCAAAAAAATGGTTACAATTAACTAAACTTAACTAAATTATTCAAAGTAACTAACCTAAAATCATTAACTTCAGTTCATTATATTTCCTATTTTGTGATAAAAAAAAGGATAGGTCAGGCTATATTACACAAGCCTGAGTCCCATATATGTTTATTACAACAACTGTTATGAGGGGGCGCTTCAATATGGCGGCCCTCGGTATTTAATATTATATGGAAGTCCCAACGCAGGACTTGGAGGGATATGGGCCGTGGATTGTTTATTTCGGGAGGAATAATCGGCTCGCGTGAACACCACACAGTGTTATAAGGAGAAGGAAGGCGCGCTTATGGCGGCGCGTGTCACGGTGCTTCGTCACACAAACAGGTACTTTGTTAGCTGTTGTTATTATTCTTGCCTTTTCCACCGTTCTTTTCAATTCTCTCCCTTTTCTCTTATCTCCTTCTCTTTTCACTTTTCTCTTTTCACTTTCCCTTTTATCTTTTCTCTTTCTTTTTTCTCTTTTATTTTTCTCTTTTCACTTTTACTTTTCTCTTTTACTTTTCTCTTTTCACTTTCCCTTTTCTCTTTTACTTTTCTCTTTTCACTTTCCCTTTTCACTTTTCTCTTTTCACTTTCCCTTTTCTCTTTTCACTCCCTATACCAGAGCCACGCTCTCGTACCTGGTGCTATCTAATGTTCGCACAGCGTGCGCTGGTTTCTGGGAGCTTAAGTATCTTACTGGCCAGGTGTAGCTCGTCTTCCTTGATTGTTAATACTGCGGGGTTGCCTAGCAACCGCCTGTCGCATGTGTGGCCGTGTTACAGGAGCGAGTTTCTTATCTTTAATCATTTTCCTTTTAACTGGAACTACATTATCTAAGCTATAACAAAGTGCTGACTCTAGATATTCATTCGCCTGTTTGAGTTCTGTGATGTCAAATGGCGATCCAATCAAAGTTGATAATTCTGGAAGATTATTGATAAAGCTCTGTGCAGTATTTGATGTAAATGTACGTTTAAGGTGGAAGCGCTGTGCTGTGCATACATTATTACTATGACACGCTTTAATCGAGACAAGGTAGTGATCCGAGATAACGTCAGACTGTGGAAATGTGGTTATATTTCCTATACTTAATCCGAAGGTTAATATTAAATCTAAAGTGTGACCTGCTTTATAAGTGGGACCTACTACACACTGATTTACTCCTACTGAGTCCAGTATGGACATTTATCGTTATAAATAACTGCGACTCCTCCTCCTCTACCAGTTAGCCGAGGTTGGTGTATGTAGCTGTATCCAGGAGGACTAGCTTCATTTAGAGCTACATACTCGTCCTGTTTAATCCAGGTTTCTGTTAAACATAATATATCAAACTCCTGATCTGTGATAGTTTCATTAACAATAACTGCTTTAGATGCGAGAGATCTAATATTTAACAGTCCTAGCTTCAGATCAGAGGTGCCGGCTGCGCATTCAGTGTGGTCTGAATTTGTGGCATCTATGTTAATTAAATTACTAAAACAGACTTTCTGAGTCATTCTAAATGTATGTTTATGTTTATGTTACGGGGAACAGACACAGTCTCAATATGATGAACCCTGAGTGACGACTCTATGCAGCTAGCAGACGGTTGGTTTAGCCTGTCTGTCTGCTCCCTGGCCTTGGCTCTGTATTGTCACCGATTAACTAGGCCTCTTCTGAGACTATGTGCTATACTGCAAGAAATGAGAGCAGCACCTTCCCGAGTGGGATGGACACCGTCCCGCCCTAACAGGCCAGTTTTGCCCTCAAAGGTCTTCCAATTGTCTATGAAGCCCACGTTGTTTTCAGAGCACCACCTGGACATCCAGCGGTTCAGCGACCATAACCTGCTGTAAGTTATGTCGCCACGTCTCATTGGGATGGGACCAGGGCAAACTACTTTATCGGACATTGCCTTCGCTATTTTAATCACCTCTGTAAAGTTACCCTTACTACCCTCTGACTGACGAAGGCGTATATCGTTAGCTCCAGCATGTACCACTATCTTAGAGAACCCATGCTGACCTAGAGCCCTAAGATTACCTGCTATGTCCGGCGGTCTGGCTCCCGGGATACACCTGACCACTGCCGCTGGCGCCCCTAAAGGCCTAGCTAATTTCACATGCCTCAGTATAGAGTCTCCTATAACCAGAGCTCTTTCAGGTTTCTCAGCGGGTGCATCACTGCGGAGAGTGAACCTGTTGGACACGTGAAGCGCAGAAGAGGTGTGCTCCGGTGGGCTAGCCTTAGCGTTAGCTTTGGCTGAACGAGTATGCCGCCGAGTCGTCACCCACTCGCCCCGCTGTGAGGTCTCTACTGCTGGAGTCGGGGGATGATTATCTCCGCCTGTGGCACCCAGACTTTCCGCTACAGGATTAACGCTGCTCTCGCGCTCTCTAACCCTCTCTAAAGTCTGGATGCGCTCCTCTAATGCTACTATCTTCTCCGTCAGGGTGCTAACTAGCACACACCTATCACAAATAAAATTATCACTAATGACGGAGGAGGAATGTCTAAACATCCTGCACTTCACACACTGAGCGAGCTGAATGGTAGACATGATAACGTACCTTTGTGCCGGAGTTGTGATTATTTGCTGATGAATTTGCTTGTTGTTGGTCAGATGATACGCGCATTCTCCCAAAAAGCACAAAAAAACAGATAAAGTCCAGTAGTATTAAAACGTAAAAACGGGAAAAATATATAATTATAAAAAACTAAACAAAATATAATCTAAAATGCTGTTACAATAGGCGTCTGCTGGTCCAACCTTGTCTTATTCAGAGCGTTAAAGCTCAGGCACAAGTGATTTAATATGCGTCGTAGGTCACTAGGCCTTAACATAATCTCAATATTTTTTGTAATTTATTTACTAAATAGGTCAAACATCGCTGAATAGGCAAACAAGGGTGATTGCAACTGTAATTTACGTTGACATAAAATGTTTGAGCTGAAACTTTGGCCTGAGCCGCAAATTAGTGACGTTTATTAGATATTTTAATTCAAAACATTAAACTTTTACTTTAGCAGCGATACGCAATCTGTATTTTTAATTTCATGCGTCGTAAGAATATTAGACTTTAGACCTAAGTAATTATAAAATCTGATTTACAATAATGAATTAGATCAAAGATCACTGTTTTAGATTAATGAGGTGGATGGCAACTATGTTTCACCCTAATACAAAATGTTTAGACTTCAACTGGGGCCTTAACATTAAATTTGAAACATTTATTAGACATTTTAGTTAAAATTATCTCATTTTGACCCTAGTGGCGTTCTGCCTACAAGATATTTTTTACCTTAGTGGCGCTCGATAACCGACTGTGCACCAAAGCATCATGGGCAGCCTAAATGTGGAGTATATTTTAACAAATAACTCTTAAACGACAAAAGATATACTCGTGCCGTTTTTTGCGTCGTGATGTTTTACACACTGAATGAAATACAATATAACTTGAAAATCCACCATCAGTGTGAAAAATATGCCGAGTAAGGAGCTGGGTTGGCCTTCCACTAAGGCTTAGTTTGGCTGGGGATTTTTTACTGTCATTTTGATAGGAATTTTCCTCAGGAGGCCACCCAGTAGAAGCTTGTTGATTTCGGAATTTGATGGTCTCCATTCACTTCCTGGTGCAGCACTCTGCCCAAGTGGTTCCAGAAACCTAGCGGTGTTAACAAAGGAACACTGGCAGAGAGGTGAGTCTTGGTTATCTACCAGTTTTCACTTTATTTAAATATAGTTTCGGTTTCTATCTTTATATATGTACAGTGCTTCTCCTATTATGGTTATTATAATTATCTCAGTTTAAATAATGTTTAAATCTAAGATAAATAAATAGTACTTTTAAAAAAATTACTACTGAAATAAATAAATTAATTAATTAATTAACATTTTATTCAATTGGCTATGGGACACGGGGACTGATCGACCTACGGCTGGCAGCCATGTTAGAGGGTGTATAATAATGAAAGGCCAAAACAAATTCAAATTCAAATTTTATTTGTCTCATACACAGTATGATATGCAGTGAAATGATTAGGCGACTGCCCTGACCTTAAAATAAAAGACTATTCAAGACTATTTATAGGAAATAAATATAAAAAAAGAATTAGGTTTAACTAAGAATAAAATATCTGTACAGTACAAATATACAATGTAAGGAAAATATAAGAAAACCAAACTAATATACAATATAAGAAAAATGTAAGAAAATCCAGGTGTACAATATAGAAAAATATAGAATATATATGGAATTTGGAATTTTTGTGTGGGAAGGAGTAGAGTATAAATAGAAATGTCCAGTGAGTGTGCAAGTATGCTATAAAGTGGTAATACTTTAAAGTAACTTGTGCATAATAGAATACATGGTATTGTGCTACGATTCTATGGTTTACTACTGATGACGTGTCTCACAATTTAGGATATCGTAAAGGGAATCTTAATCATAGCTCACACACTTAATCCTAAATTCTAGCTTTTAAATTCTAAACAGGCGACATCAGTTGACCGTCATGTTGGGGGAGGCTGAAAATGAGGCCTGAGTGGCTGGCCCGTGCACAATGCATGTTCTGGACGGGTTTCCCGGGGCTGCAAACCCTAACCTTAAATACAAAATAGGTAGTGTGCTAGTGTTTTAAAGGGCATATGCTCCAATTAAGGTCATATTTCCCCTAACCCTAGGTCAGCATAACCCTATGTTCTTATAACCTTAGGTGTATATGACCTTGAATCTTTCCACAGGCACTTTCCCTTAAGACTAATTCTACCCTAACTGAGGTAGGAGTGCTTGTTGTTTATTTTTACCTCAGCCTAGCCCAAAACATGATCGTTAGCCTTCTTTTATCTATCAGGCATCATATCTGTTGATCGTTGGTATGGAGAGTGCTGGAGATGAAGCCTGAGTTGCAGGCCCATGCACCACGTAGTCTCTGGGTTCATCCTGGAGCTGTGCCCTCACCTAACCCTAACCCTAAACTTTTCCCTGTTTTTATTTATTTTATTATTTTTATTATTTTTTAGTATTGTTGATTTAACTTTCTTGATTGTCCATTTTTTATTGTCTGTTAGAATTGGATAGCACTTTGTGTTGTACAAAACTGTGTAGTGTTAAACATGCTTTAAAAGTAACTTTGACTCTGACTACTGTATGTGAGCATGTTTTTGCTTGGTCCTGTTTCTTTCTTCCTGGTTGTTTGGTTTCCTCCCACTGTCTGGGTACTCAGTAACTTAACATTGAGCCAGAATACATTACTCATACTAAATAAATAATTAAATAAAACTTTTTCATTTTTTTGACTGAGGTCTGTGGCCACATCCCTTCTATCTCGTTCTCTCTTTCTCTCTTCCCTTACACACACGAACACATAAACACCTCTGGGAGCAGACTGGTATATTTTTCGCTTCGTAATTGCTGAGTGACGGACTAACAGAAGGAAATACATAATGAGAACTCATATTTATTTCCTGGTACTTGGCATTGCTTTGGTCGGGTAAGTTATTATTATTATTATTATTATTATTATTATTATTATTAATAATAATATACCAGATTGCTCAATTTTCTACGACATGTTTTATTCAATAAACCTAATAATAGTAATATTGAACACTGACATTCATGTAAATCAATGCAAAAAATAATAACTAATAAATGAAGAATAACACTTTTTGTAGTTATTTATCTGTAAAATGTAAGCAAAAGTGTTAAGTATACTTATGTAATCATAATGCTGGTGTATTGAGGGATTAAATGATTACTACAGTAAAACATCTCCGATTTTTTTTTAGATCAAATTCGATTTAAAAAAAAGTTTTGCTTAAAAAACAGACAGTATAGGGTTTTTTTATTATTTATTTAAGCAAAACAATATAACCAAACATGAACTGCTTATTTGGATTGAAAGTATATATATTAAATCATTTAAACAATTTTGCAAACCACATGCAACTTACCAGGAAGTTTTTCCCTGCCACCGTCGCCCTCGGCTTGCTCATCGGGGACAATCTTATCATTTTGATTCATACACATTCACATTGCATAAAAACTTGCTTCTTTTGATTGTGTAAAGCTGCTTTGCGACAATGTCAATTGTTAAAAGCACTATATAAATAAAATTTACTTGATTTTACATGTTTTTTTTAACTGTGTATATGGGCATAATGTCTTTAGCGATATAACACGACACAACATCAGTAATATCTTTCCATCGAGGCTCTTATCATATGAGATACAGTGGGGAAATGTGCTCACTGTTTTCACCTGGCTTTTAGCCCGTTTTTTCGTGCTGCCGCTTGTCTTATTTAGCCGATTCAACAGTGTGGCTCTGAAGACTGAAGAAACCGCGACTCTGTTGGACACGAGCTCTTTGGTTTCATCAGTGCGCGCTGCCATGTTACATCTCGTATTTCCCACGTGTGAGTCACAGAGGGTGCGTGCCAGAACTACAGAAACTTGTGGTGCCGCACCAAAGTGAATCTGTAAAATTGATTTTCATTTTTCAAAATCGACATAAACCATAAATTCGAATTAATTGAAAATAACAATTAAATTTCCCAGCTGTAAGTAAAATATAAATAATCTAAATGTTTAATACGGACCTTCCTCATGTCACCTCCACCTTTCCAGTTTGACAGAATGAAAAACTAGAGAAAAACAAACAAAAATATAGTTGCAAGCAACGATGACGGGCCCAAGACCGGGAGCCACCACCACCCGGGCACACCGGTAAGACGGTGGGCAAAGAGCACACTTGCACTTATAGTGGAATGGCTAAAGGACAGACATGACAGTTTGGGTCTCATGAAAGAGATTATGAGAATGTCCACTGATGGCAAATGGGACTCAGCATCTAAACTCTAATGGCTATACTGTGCATGTATATAAATATTTATGTGCATGTATGTATGTGTGTGTGTGTTTGCGTGACCTTATTAGCCACTATTCGGCATGAGACATCTCCATGGCAAAACTGTTTGAGAAAACAGAAATCCCATTGCAGTATTCCCTTCTCAATGGTTTGAAATTACATGGGCCGGTTTGGTGAAGATGATAATGGTGCAGTTTGTGTGTATAGGATGTGTAATGTGTGTAGAGAGAGTGTGTGTGTGTCTGGTGTGGTGTGTATATCACCGCCCTTGTCCACCTGACTGAATGTTGCACAGTAGGCAATTTAAATGTTTGTATTGTTTATTTTTATTATTTCTGCATATGTTTAAATTTTAAACATGAAACCATATTACAGGAGAAGTGGTAATACCTCCATCTAGTGGATATATTTTATTACTGCAGGAGTCAGGACAAAATGTTTAGACAAAGGCTCCAATATAAAATATTGCTGGGCGGTGTATGAGCATCACAAAAACATGAAACTCGAGAAATGTACTCAGAACCAGTTGTTCTTTCTACCTAAAATGTTTGGCGACATTAGGACTTTCCACTTGTTGGATATGAGTATCTTATCTTTCCTTAAAATTATACCTTGCCATAGCAACAGTATTCAGCGCATCAAAAAGTCCTTTAGAGTTTGACATCAGGCATGTGTTCAAATTATTGTGGCTGAATGTGAAGTCGATTAGCTGTAAATTAGTCCCAAAATATTTTAAATTCTAAAAGTAGACACTTTCTGCTGCCAGTTGGTGGCGCTATGACTGAGACTCACAGGACCCATGTCACGTGATGAACGTCACTCAATGTTGACAGAAGTTATTAGCCACTTCCTGTTTCCTATTATTCGCCGTAGGTTTAAGGGCTCACCACGTCCGACTTGTTTAAGATATCAACCAGCCCTTTGCAATATTAGATCCTCAATGTCTTGAGATTATATTAGACCCTGTTTGGTCAAAAACATATTAATCCTGTAAGAGTAGTACATCACATTCCAATGGGTGCATTTTTCAAACAATGCAAAATAACTGACTTCCTGTTCAGCAGATTCCATGACATGGGGTATGCAAGTTGTTCAAATCAATGAGATCTAAATTTATCCTGGGTCTCATGCATATATGTGAAAGTGGATATGAGTTATGCAGCTAAATTTTTACAAAATTCCAGGGGGCGCTGTGCAGGCCCTGTGCCATGCCCAGGGTCCAGGCTCTCAGGGCTCCCTCACAATCAGTGTGAGTCTACACCCATAAAATTTTGGAACTAAGGGTGTTTGGGCTTATGGAGGGACTTTACAACAGCTTACTCAAAAGTGAAATCTTTAGCTTTTAAATTCTAAATAGGCGACATCGATCAACCGTCATGTTGGGGGAGGCCGAAAACGAGGGCGTGTGCGACTCTCTCCACTCGTAAGACATGAGAATAATAATTTTCATTGATTTTATCTTGCGTTAAAATGTCGCCATAGCAACACGATTCTAATTAGAAAAAAATCCCTCATGGTTTCAAATGACCCATGTCTTTTCATTATTCTGACTGATTTTGAACCAAATCAGGTGAACGTAAAGGACAAAATATTAGTGATTTTCAAAAGTTACACACTTCCTGCTGCCAGTTGGTGGCGCTATGACATAGATTCATGATTGTCATAGGATGTGATCAGCATCCTACTCTTAACATATTTGTGAAGTTTCATGTACGTAACTTAATGTACACAGAAGTTATTAGCCACTTCCTGTTCATTTTTATTCGCCATAATTTTAAAGCATAGCCACGGCTGAACCGTTTGAGTTATCAAAAATACCTCTGCAATTTTTCATTGGCAACTTGTTTAGATCACATTTGCCTGGTTTGGTGCCAATTGTAATAATTCCCTAGTAGAAGTATATCACATTCCATTGGGTGCGTTTTGCAAACAACTCAAAATAACTCAAAATTCCTGTTGATTACACCTGATGACATGCAGCATGAAACTTGTTCAGTTTGATGAATGTACACCGAGTTTTATAAGTGTACGTGCAAGCGTGTCTGAGCTATAAGGCAAGACTCTGTAGGGGGCGCTGTGCGGGGCGTGTGCGACGCCCCGGGCCGAGCCCCACTGAGGAACTGATGGCTGCCGATTCCAATCTGTGCGGAATCAAGGAACTTGATCTTTAATGTTCACATCATTTCAGTCTGTAACACACAATTATTGTCCAATGCTTTTTAAAATGTTTTTTCAAATGTGTATCCAAGTGTATGTTTTTTTTAAAGAAAGTTTTTGAAGACATTGTGGCTCTGCAGCAGTTAGTTGCATGTGCTAAAGACATTTGCATATTCAAACGTATAGTTTGACCTGTTTAACGTGTCTGCTCTGTTTGGTTTCCTGTTCCTGGTGTGGTTTAGATTCAAATTCTGTTAAATGCTTGTGTTACATTTCCAAAAAATCCCTAATTTGTGTTTAGGTTGTGCCAAGAGCTTCCTTCACATGACAGCACATGAATTTAGGATAATTTAACAATTTCCCCTTCAAAACCCCTAAAATTTATGAAAAATGTGTAAACATGTTTAAAAATAGTTCTGCATTTATCAAGTCATATTTCATACAGAGAGAAGGGTATACATTAAACTGTAATTATAATAATTGTATTAAAATAATAATCATTAAAAGCATGTCATGAACTGGGTGAACTGGGAACTAGGCAGTTCCCTTTCAAAAGCTACACTCAATGCTGCGTGAAAACGCTATGGGAACATCTCTTTGTTGCCTGGTTGTGAAGCCTGTGCATGTCAAACCCACCGAATACCTTCGGCTTATAACTTCTGCCAGGCATGACGTCACCGAATAAGGTGCATTAATAAGGTTATAAATAGGAGTGAACCGGAAACATCCTCAGATCTTTTTGTCTTCAGGACCGCTTTGTGTTTGCGTGTGTATGTGCAAGCCATAACGAAAGCAAAAATAAAAATAACAGCATTAACTCACCGATATGGCGGAGTTTCTTAAGAGATGCATGCCTCCGTGCGATTGATCTCTTTCGTAGGGCGATCTTCATGAATTTTGTCTCGAGTGCTTGTGGAAGAACACGCTCGCCTCGGGCTTCAAGGAAACTGTGAGTACTGTGATCTTCTCCCTATTAAGGTGCTTCGCGTGGGGCTCGTTTTCTTTAAAGAGAAACTACGAGCTGGGGCTCGCGTGCTGATCTGGCAGACATGCACGAGATGGAATTTCCAATTTCTCTCTCGTTCTCGCCGGATCAGGATGTTTTAGCTTCCGCTTCGTAAGCGCGCTCCGGCGCCTCTCCTCTCCCGCTTCCATGGAAGTAGCCTCCTCACAACGCTCCTCCAGTGCTGACAGAGCTTATGAAGAATTATTGGAGATTATAACACGTGCGGTAGAGCGATTGCATATCGACTGGCCGCAGCAGCGAGATTCCCCCAAGTGTTCGAGATTGAACGACAGGTGTCTGTCGGGTGGCCAGGGGGAGGAGCCTCAATGTTTCTCCCTCCCCTTCTTTGGTGACATCCATGATGAATTAACTCTTTCATGGAGCAAGCCGTATTCATCGTGTGTTTTTGTGCCTTCGACTTATTCGAATATCATTGATGCGAAAGCACGTGGTTATATAATGATGCTCCAGATAGAAGAGACGCTTGCGGGCTATCTGTCTCCTCAGACATCATCCTCCCTGAAAAAGCCTACTCTCCCCTCCAAGCCGTGCAGATTGACATCTGCTTTGGTGGGTAAAGCTTTTCAGGCAGCAGGACAGGCTGGTGCTTCACTGCACACCATGGTGGTTTTGCACGTTTACCAGGCTGACCTGCTGAAGGACCTGAGCACCGGCGGGTTATTGATGACAGGGCGTTTGCAGAGCTGCGCCAAGCCACAGACCTGTCTCTCCGTGCAACCAAGCAGATGGCCCATGCTGTGGGCCATTCTATGGCTGCCATGGTATCCACAGAGAGGCATCTGTGGCTGAACCTCACGGGCATCAAGGATAAGGATCGTGCTGTCCTCCTCGATGCCCCCGTCTTGCCTTCCGGCCTTTTTGGCGACGCTGATTCTGTCGCCACTAGGTTTTGGGAGGCGAAGCTATATGAACAGGCYTTTGGGAGGTTCCTTCCCCGCCATGCTCAAGAACCGGGACCGTCGGCCACCCGGCCCCGGCCAGGTCTGGCCCCTATCAGGCGTGAGGTGCAGAAGGAGAGCGTGACCACCCGCACACCCCCCCATAAAGACTGAGGTGGGGCTCGCCGCTCATCTAAAAAATCTGCTTCGAAAACACCGGATCTGAGGAGCTTCCTCTCTTCAAAGAAGAAGCCCTGAGGTTCATGTGCCTGGGGCCGTGGGGGTGTCTCCCCCCAGGGAGGGGCGCCTGGATTTTCATCACAAACAGGGCCTCCTCCCTGGCACTCCCGGGAGGCCGGTGTTCAATCCCCGCCACCACTGGTGTTTCGGGGAG
>QMIH01005238.1:0-10988 GCA_003987875.1 Clarias batrachus
CATGGGAGATCGGGCTTTTTGCTCGGCAGCACCTAGACTGTGGAATGCTCTCCCTGAGTATCTGAGGATGCCACAGACTGTTGATGATTTTAAATCTGGTCTTAAAACTTACCTTTTTATTAGAGCTTTTGAGCAGAAATGATGTGTAGCACTTTGAGATTTGCCTCAAATATAAAGTGCATTATAAATAAAATGTATTATTATTATTATTATTATGGTTACAGGCCACTTCCCACCGGCTCATCGCTCAGCTCCGCCCAGATTTGCCCTTTTTTATTTACGATTCTGTGATGTCACTAAAGGCACGTCACATCAGGCGCTCTGTTTTTGGCTGTAAAGGACACATGCGTCTCTTTTCACTCTCATCCTGCGGATAAAGTGAGAACGCGGTTATTTACGGCGGACATTCTGACAGCTGTCTCCAAAGTTTTATGTGTGCTCTTCACAATGGACCGCTTTTTATTTTTAATGAAGGACAGTTCAATCCTGGATTCACTTAAAGCTCGAGAGTGTGTTTCTTCTCCCTGTCTGTGACTCAACTTTAGATCCGGAGGCTGTGATTTTTTGCTACTTTAAAAGGATTTTATTGCATGTTTATGTTAATTGAGGCT
The DNA here is from genome assembly GCA_003987875.1 of Clarias batrachus. Lineage (NCBI taxonomy): Eukaryota > Metazoa > Chordata > Actinopteri > Siluriformes > Clariidae > Clarias > Clarias batrachus. The sequence continues at coordinate 612 of QMIH01005238.1, forward strand.
GTTAAATTTGGTCACACTTGGTGGGTTGAATTGCTAGGCTGAAGTAGGATAAATCTTTGGACTAATAATTTTGAGGAACAGTCAGAATTAACCAGAGAATCAGTGTGGATTTAAACATCTGTTTCTTAATTGCTAATTACGGCTAATTAAGCCCAGGTAGGAGTACTGTAATATTACTGATGTGGAGTTGAATATTGCAGCCGCTTTGCTTTTTATGAGCTAAAGAAGGCTGGCCATATAAGCCGCCCACCGGATAGTAATTTGAAACAAAAAACTCTTTAAAAATGTGTGCGAGCCACTCGCAAACGATTAACTACTGTAGTAGCAGACAGTTCGCCGCTCTCGCGCTAGCAGAAGAAACATGTACAGGAGCGGTAACGCATGAGCGGTGTAATGTTGTCGCTAATTAATCAATCATGGATGGTAAAAAGAATCATAAGGGCGTATTGCCGGTCGCAGATGCTCTGTAGAGGCGCAAAGCTTTACATGGTGAACGGCTCGTCTTTATAAAACCCAGGAAGATTAATAAAACTGCTCAAGGCCTGATTAAAAAAAACAAACACACAATTCCATACATCACACTGTGTGTTTGGGTTTTCTGATGTCATACCGAATTAAAGTTATCATTACTTATAAAATGTGTAAATGATACTGCTACTGGAATATGGGAATGACTTCACAAAAATGTCGAGCTCACATGCGTGTGCACACAGTATTACTAGTGCACATATTAGTGTAAACTTCAGTGTTTGGCCGACGCCCTTTTACACAACGACTTTGATTCTTTATCTCATTATACACCTGAGTGATTGGGGTTAAGGGCCTCGCTCAAGAACACAACAGGGGCAACTTGGTAGTGGTGGGTTTGAACCTGGAACCTTCTGGACCACAATCCAATGCCTCAACCACTGAGCTGATATTATTATCATTATTATTATTACTAATAATAAATGGGCTCAACGCTCTGGGGTTTAAGGGCTCCATGCTCTGAAACACAGTGACATCATAGTTCTTAATGTTTTTACTTGATCTAACTCTTCACATATGTGTAGATGGAGGGGAGGGTTTATAGTTTGTATGTCTGAAATTAAATAATAGAAATAATTCATAAAAAATGCACATAAATAATAATAATAATAATAATGTGCTAAAGGTTATATGTATTTGTTGCTTGTTGTACTGTATGTATTAGAGCACTTCCGTGCTGGCGTCAGCCTTCACCCCTGTGGGAAACACTGGACCTGATGAACCTGATGTGTTTGATGTCCAGACGGGAGGTGAGACACCTGTGTGTGTCAGACTGAAGCAGCACTGCATGAGGTGAGGGTTAAATCCCACTGCAGATCAGAATCAACCATCAGCAGGTGTGGTAGATGTGGGAAAGACATGGAGTGAACTAAATGCGTTCTGTAGATTTTTGGAGAATGTTGAAGCCAAGCCTTATGCAAAATTTTAGGCACCTCTTGATAAATAACAGATTGTTTTAATTGAAAAGAATGTTAACGGCCTCTCTTGGAAATGCACAATATTTTCAGCAAACATTGGTGCATAGTCTCAGTTACTTTTTATGTCATAAATAGAACAAAGATAAAAAATAAAAACATTATTGTGGCCCTGTGCAAAAGTTTGGGCACCCGACATAATCAGTACTTAGTACACCTCCTCTGGCAGATATCACAGCTTGCAAACGCTTTTTATAGCCGCTAAAAGACTTTCAATTCTTGTACTTTCAATTTTTCACAAATTTCCCAAATGTTCAATGATGATTCAATCAGGGGATTGTGATGGCCGTTCCAAAATCTTCAGTTCTCTCCCAGAGTTTTCTTGGTCTTCCAGATCTCCTGAACTGCCATCTCTTAATTACATTTCTCACTGTGGAATCGGCAAGCTGACGACGCTTTGCTATCGTCTTGTAGCTTCTCCTGCATTGTGGGCATCAATAACTTTCATTTTCAGAGTCTTACATAGCTGCTTAGAGGAACCCATGGATGTTGAGCGTCCGCAAGTTTCTGCACAAGGTTTGAAGAGTCAAAGTATTTGTAAAGCTTTGAAATTGGCATTTACTAATGACCACTGTTGACATGCATCAGTTCTAAAGAGCTGATTAAGGTCTGAAATCTTGTAAAAAGAATCTGAGACTCTGGAACTCTTAGGGTGCCCACACTTTTGCACAGTGCCATAATAATATTTTTATTTTTGTTCAGTTTATGGCATAACACGTAACTATGCACCAATGTTTGCTGAAAATATTGTGCTTTTTGTCCATTTCCCTAGAGAGACTGTGTTAACATCTTTTCAATGAAAAAAGTCACCCAAATTTGTTATTTATCGAGGGGTGCCTAAACTTTTGGCATGCCCAAACTTTTTTCTATAACATTACAAGACAACATGACAACACTCTAGAGATGCATGAGTCCACACATCTGCAGGCTGATTTCTCATTGTGACAGAACTGCAGGAGGTGGAGTTATAGCGATTTGCGAAATCATACAAGTTTGATCTGGATATAATCAAAGCGATCGTGACATCACATCAAAGACAGAAGTTTCTGAGTGATGAAACAATTGCAGAAAGCCTGCTGCTGAAGATCAGGTGTTGCTCTGAGTGCTGAAGTCTGTGTGGCATTTCCCTTTAATGCCCCAGTAGAAGTGTGTTAGATAAGTGCACTAGATTCAAATGTGTGACAAAAGAACTAAAATATCCCTCACAAATCCCCCAGCAGCGCCGCAGAGCCCCGGCTGATTCAGTGTGACGCCTGGTCTTTCAGATCGCTTTATAACCTGCTACCAAATATCATAAACCCTTTATCACAGCCCAGGCTTTATCTTATCTCTCACCGCACACCACTCGCTTTCCTTTTACTACGCTTTAATCGCTGTTCTGTTCCTCATAAATATCTCGCTTATCTGCGCTCCGCCTTCGCGTTCAGGAACATGGCACTTTGGCACGTCCGTTATGAACGTTTTACAATAAATAAACAAAACAAGACCACGAAATGTCAATCAAAACCTGGAGACACGAGGAATGACAAGCAGATACAGAACCTCATTTAGCAAAAGATCCTCAAGAGTCTGTTGTGATCGTGTTGTCGTGTATAAAACACATGATTTGAGGCCTCCGAGTGGCGCAGTGGTGCACAGCTCGCCCCCTATCATCAGGAGATCGCTAGTTCGAATCCCGGGTGGTGCTGTAACCTCTCGCAGCCGGAGGTCTAGAGAGAGCTGATTGGCCGAGCTCTCTCAGAGGGGAGGGATGAGAGGTACTTAGTGCTGCCACATTAATCACGACTCTACAGCCAATCAGGGGCGTCTGAGAGCTCACGGGAGCGGAAGGAGTGTGTGACTCCGTCCCCAATGGTGCCCCCGAGCGAGCAGTTCAAAAAGATGCGGTCGGCTGGCGTCACGTGGTTCGGAGGAAACACGTGATAGTCTTCGGCCCTCCCGGCTGAGTGGTAGTAGTAGCCTTAATGTGGAGCCCCCTAGTGACGGGGAGGAATTGGACACGACTAAATTAGGGAGAAAATCAGGAAAAAAAAAAAAAAACATAATTATGCTGTATAGCTGTTGTTAAACTCTAGTGAAGTGTGTTTTTTTTTAAAAATCTTTTTGTTTAACTATGATTAATATGATGAGTTCTGACCTGTCACACCTCTGTAACCATGACAACCAATCATAATTCATGTTTTTAAGGGCTTAAAAGTTTATACAAATTTTATATCTACAACAAATCAATAACATCACTGCAATATGCAAATGAGGACATGAACAAAATCACTAATTATTATTAATTGAGTCGTCTAAGTGGTGCTTGTTCCCGTGGTTACTGCTCTCAGCCAATCAGAACACGCTGCTGTTAGACTTCGCGTTTGTTCAGTGCTGAATTACAGTCGGGATTAGGGGTGAATCATATGGAAGAAGAAGAGAAAAGAAGAACGGAAAATAAATAAACAGCAGAAAAGAGAAGTGAAGAGGAAATAAGATAAAGAAAAAGAAGTCGCAATTAAAGTATGAGAAAGAAGTGGAGAAAGGAATGAATTCGGGAAAAGGAGAGAAGAGGAGAGAAAAAAGAAAAATATAATAAAAGGAAAAAATTTAAAAAAGAAAAGAAAAAAAAGGAAAAGGAAAGATGTATTTAAAAAAACAAGAAGAAAGAAAAATGAGAAAAAAGAGTAGAAGATAAAAGTAAAGAAAAAAAAAACAAGAAAATGAAATAAAACTTTTAAGAACTGAGAAAGTTTTCACACGCACACACACACACACACACACACACACACACACACACACACACACACACACACACACACACACACACACACACACAGAGGGAGAGGAATAAAAGGCCAGCATGGTGTGATGAATTGATTACGTTACGCAGTCTTCGTCCTTCCTCTGTATAAATACCACTCAATCACAAAGCGCTGCTCGGAAAAGGTCAAACTTGTGATAAATATCTCACACACACACACACACACACACACACACACACACACACACACACACACACACACGTTTATACTGATATCACATGCAACCATGTTGGGCAGTGTACACGCTCCCAATGAGAAACATTAACACACGCAGAGTTCAGCTCTGGATTGTGATTGGTCGGGATTTACACTAGTCACTCCTCCAGGTTCCAGTGAGCTATAAAAGGTGAATAACTCACCAGGCCGTGTTAAATTCCACGTGTGCGTCGAAAAATCCGACTACGGGAGCCGTGGCAGCGTTCCAGCCGTGAATCCGAGCGCGGATCAGACCTTCCCTCCTGGAGTTCCTCACGATCTTCACTAATCCAGGATAACGCTTATTCACATACTGATCCAGGTTATACTTCAGCTCCACTGGGGGAGAAACACAAAACACACACATGAACAGTTATACACCTCAAACACACCAAACACAAAACACAGACACTAAGAGTTACACACGAAAAAAAACCCCGCAGGTGGGACAAGTCAGATTTTAAATTGCACGGTACTGTGTGCTGTAAAATCATCAATACGTGATTATTAATATTAATACTGAGGAACTAACACCGTCCCAGTAGATCTAAGGTACACATCCCTGAGAACAGGCTGTTGCTATAGAAACCATTACGTGCCAGGGCGAGCGCATTTATATAAATGAATCTGTCCTTCTGCTAGAGCTGCTGTTATAGAGAATTGATCAACACCTTCTGACCAATCAGAGCGCAGGACTCAGAGAGGACCTAACGAAAATGAGAACGTACAAACGCACATGATAGTTTTAGACGTGAAAACCCCGATGTGAGGTAACGGCAGCTCTTTCTGAATCAGCCAGAGTTCACACAAATAACACAAAGCCTTTAGTTTCAGCTACTGAGCCGACAAATAGGACGCAGCGAGGGTATTTGGGACGCGGCCTAGTTCTCCTCCACCGTGTAACAAGAAAATCCAGTCAATGTATCACCTCCACCTGAGAGAGATGAGCTGCAGTGAGGAAAACATGGTTACACTCTGAGAAAGTGTACAGAGAGCAGGAGGAGGAGGACAAGGAGCATTAACAATATATTCACATTACAATAATATACAAATTATATACATTAATACTATTATTTTTAAAATGATTTTTCATCTTAACAAATTTGTTACATTTTTGTTTTGTGTATATATGTATTTTTGTATATTTATTAAAAGATTTTTTTCAGTTTACCACAAATAAAAAAAAAAAAGGTATAGTGGCATTGACTGATTGGTTACCATAGCAACATAAATAATGTTCGTCTCAATAAAACCTTCTTATTTAAAACCTTTTTATTTAAAAATAGTTGTAGTTAAAAGTATTGAGTGACTTATGATTTACTATTTAGTTGCATTAATTATTAATTTAAAAATAAACTATTAATTACATAAAAAAATTATAACAAATATATTTATTTACCCATGAATTTAAGATGTGACATATTGATATAAATGTAGAATCTATAAATAAGAATTTATTAGAACATTTATAGTTTTTTAAAACTCTACACAAACAAAATCCAACTTTATCCAACTTAAAAATAGGTTGAATTATAAATCTAAATATCTGACATGAAATAATGATCGTAATTATTAGTGTAATTAATTTAAATTAAGTATTAAATCACTTTTAATGTTATTATTGATTTATTTATTACATTTGAATAATGTTATAATTCAATAATTAATAAATGATTTGAGATCATTTTTAGATGTTTGCTTTTGGACCTAGTGCTGGAGCCTGGTTGTGTGTGTGTGTGTGTGTGTGTGTGTGTGTGTGTGTGTGTGTGTGTGTGTGTGTGTGTGTTACTCTGAGCTCTCAAGGAGCTGCAGAATTTCCAGCCTCGCCTCACTTTCAGAGCGAACAGAGGAAAGAATTATGAGGCAGAAATAATTTATACAGCCTCGACAATGCGTAACAGGGAAGAAAGCAAACATCCATCCATCAGAAGCAGAGGGCTGGGCCGAGACGGAGCAGCGGCGCTGGCGGAGGATCAGACCGGGGATTGTGGGAATATTTGAGATGCTGATTGTGATGGATGAGCGACTGAAGGAGAAACCTGATGTTTCATTTTAAGTGTTGAATTTAGCACCTGCAGTGTTACACTAGCGGTGTTTGCTCACAAAAGCGTAAAGATGCTTAGCATAAGAATTTTTTTGGTACTCATCAATACTGAAAGCGAGTATTCTCCTTCTCCTGGTGTCAGATGTATTTATAGTTCGTGTGAGTGATTCGTATTAGCACAGACTGCTACTGTAGCTCTTCTTTCTTCTTAATTACGTTTCCAAGGAAATAAAGTATCACTTCACTCTTTCTATTTTCATTCAGACCTTCAAAACTCAGGCTATAAATCCCAAAACGTTTCTTTCTCTCATCCAGCCAGGCTCTCTACACCGCACACGGATCACACGGCATCGGGTCAGCGTAAGTACAAAAACCTATTAAAAGCTCCACCAATTCATCCTCAAACTCTGACCTTCCAGTGTACTTGGTGCTCTAGCAATCTGTGTGTGTGTGTGTGTGTGTGTGTGTGTGTGTGTGTGTGTGTGTGTGTGAAGACGGATAAGCGCTCCTTGTTCTACTTTAGTAAACTTTTCAGTGCGCAGGAATAAACCATCTCTCACTAAACTAGACGTCTCCTTCTCCTCCTTTTCTTCGCTGACACCAGGTCACACCAGCATCAATCAGATACAAGTCCAGTGTCTTAAATAAAACTCAAACCTAGAACGACTAAAACGAGGACTAGACTAACTCACAGCTGCTCAGACTGCGAATACAAACTGAAAGAAAGCTTCACAATCTTACTTAAATTCGAACTTACTTAAGTAAATTTACTGATTAGAGAAACATAAGACAGTGCTGCACTCAATAACGAGAACCATTTGTGAAAAACCTTTGGACATGTGAGAGTCCGTGTTGTTCAACAGTCAAATTGCAAAAAAAAAAAAAAAAAAAACATTTTAGAAAACTGACAAATGTTTTTCACATTTCTTATACTGAAATATGTTACATCACTTGGGACAGGACTGTGAGGCTGTAGAGCAAGTCCAAATAAATAAATAAATAAATAAAATAATTTACGTCCCCTACATATTGTCTATTCTGTTACGTCTGATTGGTCGACGGTAATTTTGAGGATTTTGAGTTCAAAACATCTCACAAACAACAGAGCAAGTGGTGCAGAGATCAAAGTGCCTTCTAGTGGTTTAGTGAACATAACTCACGTCATTTGAGAGGTGTAATTAAACCTTAATCATAAATATTTTACGGTAATTTCAAACTTAATTACAAAATTTAAAAATAAAAGCTTATTAAATGAAAGTAATTATTTAATTATTGTAAATGGTCTCTCATGGACCACCTGTAGTACCTTCACAGCTCACTAGGCGGACTCAACCCATCAAAGTACAAAAACCTATTAAAAGCTGCACCAATTCAACCCACAGTTTGGGAAACACTTTCACATGTTCAATGCCCAATTTTGAAATTACCGCCATCTGTAAACCAGAAGGGTCTAGTCAAGTGTAGTGTTGTATCATAAAGTATTCAAAAAACAGAATCAAAATGCAATGGGCAGCACAAATGCTGTCTAGCAATGATGGTTTGATTCAAAATAGGTTCACAAGGAGAAATGCTTGCAAAGCCATATTAAAGTTTTCCGTTGTTGTTGTTGTTGTGCTTGGTGCGAGCATTTTATGTTTATTTACTTTTTGCTGCTAGCATTGCCGCTAACATTTCTAGAAAGCATGGGCGTACATGGCCGCATACAGTGATGTAATGACGTGACTCTCTAGCCCATGGAAAAACAAAACCAGCTTTTAGAAGGTTTTCTGCCGAACCGGCATCATCACCACACATGACCTAGCACCTGCTTCACGTGGAAAAAGAGTGGCTGATGTTGTTTATGAATAGACATCCTGGGGGCGGAGCTACGCAAACCTGGGCGAGAATGTGCTCAAGAATTAAAATAAAGTCAAACGTAACTCAGAACTCAAAATTAACAAACCCAACCTGTAATAAAATAATACTTTCACTTGTATCTTTTTTATTGTAACTGAGATTCTAACAAATTATTTATGAGTCTGAGGAAAGAAGGAAGAAATAAAATCCTGCCTCGGAGGGAGGAGAAAGTTTACATTGTGATAAACGAAGTATTACAACGTGAGGAATGAAGAGAGATGACGTGTTGGACGGAGGGAACGGTTTCAGTGCGTGTACATCTGCGTGATCTACGACGCTTCGCACACAACCCTGAGGGCAACATATGGCTCTGTAATAACAACTGATGCAACTGCTGAGTGCCTGCATCCTCAAGGGGTGTGTGTGTGTGTGTGTGCGTGTGTGTGTATGTGTGTGTGTGTGTGTGTGTGTGTGTGTGTGTACTTGAACAAAGATGAAAACCAGCATCGTTCCTTTAATCTCATTAGAACTTCCTGTTCCTCCAGATCTCAGTTGCGGAGCGTGCGTGTGCTTTATGGCTGAAAAGCTTTAAAGATAAACTCGCCTCGTCTCTGATTCCAAGTCTATTAGCATCGCTTACTGTACAGATGCTCTTCCTCATATCAGCTCTGTTTCAAGGTCGAGTATTATTCAGACATACCAAGTAAGATGCTCTCCGCTGAGCAGTGCGTGTGTGTTTGTGTGTGTGTTTGTGTGTCACGTTATAGCAAACGATTGTCCTCATAATGATAGAATTATGTTTTGACCTTGACCTTGCCGAGACTTATTGCAATGAACTGTATACTGTTGGTTACCGAGGTTAGGGTGCAGATATACACACACACATACACACACACACACACACACACACACACACACACACACACACACTGAGAAACATCACAGCGTATGGATTCTGATGACTGACTAGTAGAAATGATGGGGAAGGGATTTAAAGAGGGAAAAAAAGAAAAATGGCGGCTCACACATGCTCTCAGGACTTCTTTCGATTAGCGATGCCTGAGTCATTTCCCAAATGCGGCAAGGGTCAAATCTCAGCACAAAGAAAATGTCAAGCCAGCAAGCCTGAATATGAACAGAGTCGTGCAGCTGAAAGGTCCGTCAGCAGAAACTGAAATCTCTCAGGAGTGTGTGGCCTCGTGTCCCAGAAATACTCCACACACTGGGTGTGAAAAGAAAAGAAAAAAAGAAGAATGAAAAAAAAAAAAAATCCCTGAGTTTTCATTTTACTTTTATAAATCCTCGAGTCGTGCTGCTGAGCATCAGAATGGAGAAACGTCTTCGTAAGCACGGCGGGTTTATCGGAACACAGAGGAGGTCTTATACTGTGTGGCGTCCGGTTCTTCTTGGCATACTGTAGCATACTCGGCTAGCATAACCTATTTACCAACCTGCGCAGCTTAAGAAACTAACTCGCTAACACCAGAGGTCAGGGTCATGTGATCGTTATTCAGAGCCTAAAGGAGCCTGTTCAGCTTTCGTTGCCATGACAACGGCCTCGACGCTGAAACATCATGAATGTCCGTTGCTAACTGGTCTGTCTGGTATAAACACATGTATTCACCGAGAGGGCGCGGCCTTCTTCACCCCATGTTAAACCATGTGACATTAAGTGTTTATTTGTTTAGCAGAACAGCGCCCCCTTTCTTTTAATCGTAATATTAAGTGAAGGATGTTACATGTGTTGCAAGTTTCATCCCCACAGCCAAAGTATGTACACTGGTCTACATTAGCATTTTCTGATTAGCATGTGATGCTAACGATAAAAGGCGCTACTGTACCAGAGAAAAAAAAAAACTAAATCCTGGCCTGTATTATAACAGTAAATATAATTTAGTATATTATTATTATTATATTTACATAATATTGTTACGTGGTGCGGTATGGAGAACCGCACCACGCGATGTTTTTTAATTATAAGAGCCCTTATGCTGGG